>JBBPBX010012165.1:8830-25451 GCA_038048925.1 Garcialebias charrua | reverse complement strand
AAAATGTTGCTGCTGATCTGTTTCATGTGGCTGCTGATCTGTTTCATGTTGCTGCTGATCTGCTTCATATTGCTGCTGATCGGTTTCATGTTGCTGCTGATCTGTTTCAAATTGCTGCTGATCTGTTTTATGTTGCTGTGTTCATGCGTTCTCATCTGCTCACATGGTAAAATGGTAAATGGAGCTTACTTATATAGCGCTTTCCAACCCCCTATGAGGGGCCCCAAAGCGCTTCACAGTACCAGCCATACACCCATTCATACACACATTCATACACCGGTAGCGGTAGCCTGCCATGCAAGGCGCTGCCAGTCCTACCGGGAGCAACTCGGGGTTAAGTGTCTTGCCCAGGGACACAACGAGGTATACAGTGACCAGGGATCAAAGCCGGGACCTTCCGGTCCTGAGCCGGCTGCCCTACCTCTACACCATCTCGGCCCAAGGGAGAATCTTTGTTTGTGCTGCTGTTCGATGTATTGTTTTTATGCTATTAGTTAGGCATGTAACAGTGCACATGGGTGTACCGAACCGTTTCGGTACAGCACGTTCGGTTCGGTCCACCTACGTACCGTTTCGGTTATTTTTTCACTCATTGAACATTATTAACGGGGGAATATATGCACCGCGGAACAAAATTTCCTGGGCATGTTTCAGCACGGAGCTATTATCTCGCAGCACGCGCAGCACGTGCAGCATTTAGCCGTTAGCATTTTGTGTGCGGTCTCCTGTTTGAAGACGAGCGCACATTCAAAGCTGTGTGGACGTTGTTTCACAAGACTGGATCTGCAGCAACACGTCTAACGTGAACGCGCTGGAAACTACTTCATCCGAACATGAACGAAGAAACAACAGCTTAGCGCTAACAACAGCTGCATTAAAACTACTTCATCCGAAAGTGAACAAAGAAAAGCACTCAGCTTGTTACAAACACCGCTAACAACAGCAGCAGCATTTAAACTACTTTGAGCAATAACACAAACTGTATGAGTTTTTAAATCTCTGAATCTAAGTCTGAATGTTGTTTTATGCGCAGGCTTTAAAGTTACTGATCCGCGCTATGAGACATTCATCACGTCAACACTTCAGTCAAAAAGTTCAGCTCTTTATGAAAAAACTAAAACTGATATTGTCAACAAGCCCTGGAGCTGATTAAAGCCCTGATGATGATGATGAGTGAGAGATTCAACCGTTCAAGAAGAGGTATTGTTCTTTTATTATTATCTAAATAATCTTTTTTATTTAAAATCATAATCTTATTAACTTTTTTTTTACCTCTTTGTGTTTTATTTCAAGTCTGGGACAGAGGTAGCAGCTCTCTTCTTCCACTTCAGGGACAGACATCCACCAGAGATCACCTGCAGCTAAGAAGTGTGTGATGACTGAACTGAACTCTGAACTTTTCCAGGACCTGTCCCACCTAGAGGAGCAGGTCCAAGAAGAGGTTGTGAGTACAGTAATGAGGACAAATACAGCCATACTGCTGCTACTGGACAAAAACTTGATTAGTTAGATTGTAAACAGTCTGTTGTTGCTTATTGTTCTGGTTCTGACATTGTATTTATTAAGATTTTTATTATTGTTAATATACAGTAGTTTATTTATTGTAGAGTAGGGATGTCCCGAGCCGATCACATGATCGGAAATCGGTCCCGATCAAGTGATTTCAGACTCGACTTGAATCGGGCGTTACACACCGATCAGGGATCGGATATATATGTGTATATTTATTCTAAACACAAACGGGAATATTATATTAACTTTATGTTGTGTTACAGAGTCAAATTGTCTCGGAACAAAACATGCACAATATTTTTGCAGCAGTGCCTGCCGTAAAGCAGTGACTGTCGTAAAAAAGAAGCGGAACGCGGCATTAACTTGGAGTGGAGGCAGCGATGTGGAGATATTTTAAAGTGGATGACAAAGATATTGCGTTTGCAAACTGTGAGATATGTAAAGTTCGTATTTCAAGAGGAGGTAAGGAAAAGGCTGCATTTAACACAACAAACCTGATTAGGCACATCAGAAACAAACACCTGACACAATGCACAGAGTTTAACCAGACAACCCAGCCAAAGACGAGCCAGCTCACGCTGCAAGAGACTTTATATTTATATTTATCTCATAAAGAAAAACATACACTTCCTTCTGTGAAGCCACAGGAGGAGAGTTAAGGAGTGCTGTTCAGAAAAGCATGTTACTAGCCTTATTTTATAAAACTGACACTTTAAGTTTCTTATTTGTTTACATGCCTGCTGAGTATTTGATGCTTATTTTAAATTAGACATTTTTATTTCATACTGTTGCGCTAAACTTCAATGTGAAGAATTTTTTTTTAAATCTTATAACTTGATTGTTCAATCTACCTCACAGAAGTACTCTGTTAAATGTTAAGGTAAATAAAATAAAAATTAAGGGACATCTGGATCTGTTTCTTTTTTTTCCCTTCATTTTAAAAATGTATTTTAGAAGTATCGGATCGGGACTCGATATCGGCCAATACTCAAATTAAAGGACTCGGACTCGGGGTCAGAAAAACCTGATCGGGACATCCCTAGTGCGGACACAACAATCTCACTCTCAACGTGGAGAAGACAAAGGAGATTGTTGTGGACTTCAGGAAGAGGGATGCACAACATGCCCCTCTGACCATCAACAGCACCGCAGTGGAGAGAGTGGACAGCACCAAGTTCCTGGGAGTGCACGTCTCAAAGGACCTGTCCTGGAGCAGGAACACTGCAGCACTGGCGAAGGCTCACCAGCGCCTCTACTTTCTCCGCAAGCTGAAAAGGGCTGGAGCTTCAACCCCATCATGTGCACCTTCTACAGAGGTGCCATAGAAAGTGTCCTGACCAGCTGCATCACTGTGTGGTTTGGTGCATGTACTGCATCCTGCCGCAAGAGCCTCCAGCGCATCGTGAGAGCAGCTGAGAAGATCGTCGGCACCTCCTTGCCCTCACTGCAGGACTTACACAGCAACCGCCTCACTCGGAAAGCCCTCTGCATGGCAGGTGATCCCACACACCCACTACACAGCTGCTTCAGACTGCTGCCATCAGGGAGGAGACTGAGGAGTCTCCAGGCTCGAACCAGCAGACTGAGAGACAGCTCTGTTCATCAGGCAGTCAGGATGCTAAACACTCTGCCTGCTCTGCCTCCCCTCCCATTTGAACTGCCTTAACACAAAAAACTTTCTCACACATTACCACACAACACAAAGATTTTAACACTGGACTCTGTGTCATCAAACGGGTTATTCACTAAACTCTCGGTCATGTGCTCATTCAGTTTGCACTACTTCTCATATTTGCACTAATGTTTGTATTACATTACTGCCTATAGTCATACTACTGTTTACATTCACTGTTTACATTTATTAATACTGTTTACATTTATTACTACTGTTTACATTTATTACTACTGTTTACATTTACACTACTTTTATATCTACACTACTGCTGATACATATACAGTATTCTCTGACTAGCCTTATTTAAGGATGCCCAATGTGCCTTATGTGCCTTACTGCATATGCCACTTTGCCTCTATACCAACATCAACTACCTCATACATATACTGTGTACATTAACTCATATGCTGCTTTGCCACTCTTTGCAAATGTCAATGCTAGAACCTTCAGTTTATTTTATAGATATACTTTTTATACTACTATGCAAAAACTCAGGACAGTATTACACTTTTATTATTTCATTTTATGCTTATGTTCATTAAATGTTTAGTGTTTTAGTGTTGGTGTAAATTTTCATACTTTTATACTACTATGCAAAAACTCAGGACAGTGTTACACTTTTACTATTTTATGCTTATGTTTATTAAATGTTTTAGTGTTTAAATGGTTACTGTTGCACCGAGGGACTGAGAGAAACGCAATTTCAATCCTGTGTATGTCCTGTACATATTGCAGTTCTGACAATAAAGTTGACTTTGAAGTTAAGGATTTCTGCCTCATCATAAAACTATACCAAACCATACCATACCAATTTATTTATAGAGCACTTTGAACAGCAACAAGGCCAACCAAAGTGCTGTACAATAGAAACAAACAAGCACAGCAGACAGGAAAACATAAAATAAAAATATAGATACAAATAGCAACAGAAACTAACTAAAATGGCCAACACTGTATAGTACAGAGTGGATCAAAGCAAATCACACTGTGTTAAAGGCAAGAGAATAGAAGTGGGTTTTCAAGCGAGACTTTAAGACCGTGAGTGTGGAAGCCTGCCTGACACTCAGTGGCAACTCATTCCACAGTCTTGGACCTGCAACAGAGCAAGCCCTGTCACCTCTGAGCTTATGACGAGTATCTGGGACTGACAGAAGCATCTGGTCTGCTGACCTCAGAGTGGGACATATGGCTGCAGAAGATCAGTGAGATAAGATGGAGCGGAACTGTTCAGAGATTTAAAAACATACATGAGTATTTTAAAATGGATCAGAAGGTGAATGGGTAGCCAGTGCAAGGAGGCCAAAACTGGTGTGATGTGCTCTCTATGGCCTGTACCAGTTAAAAATCGGGATGCAGCATTTTGGACTAGCTGTAGCCGTGCAATGGAGGATTGACTGATTCCAAACAGAAGTGAATTGCAGTAATCGAGCCTTGATGTTATGAAAGCATGGATCACTGTCTCAAGGTTCGTTTTGGATAGTATGGGCTTCAGCTTAGACAGCCGCCTGAGCTGAAAAAAGCAGGATTAACAATCATGTTTACGTGACTGTTAAGTTTCAGGGAAGGGTCCATTATCACCCCCATATTAGTGACCCTTTGTTTCTCTAGCAAGGCTAGAGAGAGAAGGTCAATATCGTGGTTTGTAAGAGATAAGAGATTTTTTTTATTAACATTGCACCAGTTAACCGATACAGCGTGATTATGTATACACAGTCGTCCAGAAGAGGGGGAGAATGTAAAGCTGCAGCATATTCAAACACATGACATGTTCTTCTGCGCGGCCGCTCTCATCCGTCTCCGGATGAAGGTCAAACAGATATGGAAAAAGGAAAAACACAATAGGTATCATTTGTGATATTCAAAAAAAGAATCTATCAAAGATTGCCTTAAGACACTCTATGATAAAGTCCCAAAAACTCTATCAGCAATAAGCACAACCAGACAAGACATTGTTGCAGTTTTGACGACATGCAAGGAGATCAAAAGAGTCTGTGAGCAACATTCAGATAGCACAGTTCAGCAGTTGTTAAGCTTGGCGCCTCCGAGCGCACCCACAGAGACCTCTGGGGGGGGAGGGGGGGTCAGCAAGGTCTCTCAGCTTCACTCCAGGAGAATAGTTTCCAGCAGACAGCCTTCTTCTTTTCCAAGGTCGTGCAGAAACTAGATTAGATAGTTATTGTTTATCTTCAATCCAGGCCACAGTGTTCTTTTTGACTGCAGCCTTCCAAGTCCAGGTGCTGTTCAGGTCCAAAATCGCCGAATCATATGAGGTTCCGAAGCTACGAACCCCCATCTGTGCCCTGATTGAGGCCGGGCGGCTGTAAACGAGTTCCAAAGCGCACCGCAGGTCCGCGGTGGTCTCCTGCCGCTCCCATCGTGCGGTTCAGTTCGTACAACAGCTGGGATGAGGAGCTCACAGCCCGGATCAGAGAATCTTGCTGATCAGGAAGTTTGGCCAGCGCGCCGATAGCCGCCGAAGTCTTCCTGATCTTCCAGTAACAGACAGCTCCGCTCACGCCAAAAAACAGAGCAGCTGCCACCAATATCCCAATAATCCACAAATCTTCCACGTCTTCGACAGACAAGACGGTCAAACACATGGGTTGCCACTGTCCCCACGAGTCCATCATGTATCCGACAGCATGCGTGTCAGAGGGGCAGACCGCTTCTCCTGGCCCGGTCCGCTTCGTGGAAAAAATCTTATCTATAGATGAAACAGCCCAATTTATTAAATCCATCGCAAATTGGTTCGAGTGAGCGCTGAAGAGTCACGGACGAGACAAAAAGCAAGCAGGGAGGAGGAAAACTTAGGGAGGGTAGGAGCAAAAAGATATGCGACTTGCTCTGCCGAGAGCGGAAGTAGGAATGAGGAATTGTGAATGAGCCATTGGGATGGAACAACATGACTTCAGACTTCTTCTCATTGAAACTCAAGAAGTTTGAAGCTATCCAATCATGGATGTCAGCCAGACAGTCAAGAAGGGGATGAATTCATAACTGGTTGTGATTATAGTACCCACCACTGCACCCTGTATTCACTGGTTAACTGGACATCATTAACCTCACGCAGACTCTTCCACTGGTACATTTTCATCTTTAAATCACTTCTTGGTCTGCTGCCCTCATACATCTCCTCCTACATGTCTTTGCGTGAGTGCAGCTACAGTGTGCGCTCTCAGGACATGATTACCTGCAGTGTTCCGTCAGTGAGGACTGAACTTGGAAAAAGGGCCTTCTCCTACTCTGCTCCTGCTTCATGGAATATCTTACAAAAAGATCTGAAGCTCTCGACCTTGACTTCTCTAAATGGTTTTCAGAATCTGTTGGAATCCTGGCAAAAACCAATGCAGATTTGTTCCTGTCTTTGATTTTATACGTCTACCTTATAATGTTTTGCTAGTTTTTTGATACTTTGTTAAAAAAAAAAAAAAACTTTCTTTTGTTTTTTTCTCTCTTTTGTTTTCTATTGTTTATTGTTTGTTTGTTTATTGTTTAAGGAAATTCTACCACTGCTGTTCATTGTTCTTTAGTTTTAGCAGGTCGCTTTCGTAAATGAGCCCATGAGGTTCAAAAGATTTACCTGACTAAATAAAGGTTGAATGAATGAAAAAATTGAGCGTGAGCCTCTGTGCCTCAGGGGGAAGTAAATTTGACAATCATCGGCGTAGAAATGAAAGGCAATGTTGTGTTTGCGGAAAATACAAAGTAGCACCTAGTGGCAGCAGGTATAACTAAAAGAGAAGGGGGCCGAGGATGGACCCCTGCGGTACCCCCCACTGAAGCGTTGTAGATGCTGAACTGAAATCGTTGATATTGACACAAAAGGTTCTGTCCGAGAGGTAGGACTCAAACCATTTGAGGGCAGACCCTGTGATGCCCACCCACTGCTCCAGCCTAGAAATGAGTATGTTGTGGTCGATGGTGTCAAAAGCGGATGTAAGGTCCAATAAGACAAGCAACACAGAATCACCTGCGTCTGTGGCTGTGAAAATGTCATTAAAGACCTTCAGTAGAGCTGTTTCAGTGCTATGGAGAGATTTGAAGCCGTATTGGAACAACTGTAGGATGGCGTGGTCGTCCAAGAAACATTTCAACTGAGACTCAACAATTTTTTCCAGTAGTTTGGAGGTGAATGGGAGTTGGAGACAGGCCGGAAGTTGGACACCACCGAGGGGTCAAGGTTAGGTTTTTCAGGAGAGGCTAGTCAGCAGCATGTTTAAAGGTGTTTGGGACCACACCTGAGGATAAACTGCTGTTCACAATAGTGAGAATAGAAGGACCCAGTGTAGGAAAAACCTCCTTTAGTAGTTGAGGGGGGACCACATCAAAGTGGGAACCAGACGGCTTCATGCTGCACATGACCTGCAGTGAAGACAGAGAGATGGGCTCAAAGTGGTCGAACACAGCTACACACTGAGATGGGATGGACGGGTCATGAGCTGGTGGAGAAATGAGTGCCTGGGTGTTTGCAACTTTTTCTAAAAAGAAATGGAGGAAGTGTTCACACAGTTCAGTTGAGGCTTCCAGAGGTGAAGGCTCACTGAGGTGTAGAACTGTGTTCAGGGTGGAAAAAAGAGCTGAAAGTTATGCACCATAACTCATGTTCCCTGAAGGAAGGGAATGAGGTGCAACACGATTGCTATGGGAATCAGCGCCCCCGCGCGGTTACCTGAAGTAATACACTCACGCCTTAACGGCCACGGCGTCAGCGTCGCGCCAGAGGCCCCGCCCTCTGGACATTTAAGCGGCTGACGCCCGTCCATCTTCCTCTAAAATGCACTTCACCGAGCTTTCAGCATTGAAAGGGCCAAATGTGTTGCACCTCGTTCCCTTCCTTCAGGGAACATGAGTTATGGTGCATAACTTTCAGTTCCCTTTCAGTTGGTCTCTCAGTGCAACACGATTGCTATGGGAACGTAATCCATTCACACCCTTGAAATGCTCAGCAAAATGCATGAGAGAACATCTGCCTTAATACGGCAGGCATTTCCCAGCCGCTCTCCACAAGGTATGAAGAGAGCACATCCTAAGAAGAAAAATGCCATATGTAGAAACATCGTCCTGATGTTACCACTAGGCACATAAATGAAAACACCAGCTAGAGACAGCATAAGTGTCCTCTGCTAGTGTGATTACTCATCATCTCCTATTTCCCTGGAAATCTTGAGAAGAAGAGGAAAAGAGCAAGGGACCTATTACGCCACTGGCAATCAGATGGCAATGTGGAGGTAGAAAACCCAGTTCAAGCACAGGGTAACCTTCCAGGTCCCCAGGGGGAAAATGTATGTATAAGGGGCACGTACGAGTCCCTCATCTGCTTCCTAAACAGACAATTACTAGGACTGTCAAAGAGGCCCATCCTGATGTTGGAGAACTGTCAGAGGAGAGGGGAACCCTTCCACTGAAGCATCTCCCAAGTAAACATAAACACCAAGGATGTCCCTTGTGTATGCTGTTATTGTTCGAACAAAGACAATCAGGCCTTAGGCCTTCAGCCATTCCCTTCAGTGGCCAGGCTGAAGGCTGCCACAGCTCCGGACGTGGGTGTAGAAGCTGCCCACGTGCCTGAGTCAGCAGGTCTCTGTAAGAAGGCAACTTCCATGGTATCCCTGAACAATGAGAAGTAGAGGTAACAATGTGAGCTGGCTCCGCATGGGGACAAGCCCAACAAGGTTCTTCCAAACCGTGACCAGACCTGATCCACGACTCGTGGGTTCAGTCTTATTCCGATTCCAAAAGAAATCCTCTTGAAAGGACATTCGCTCCGTGACTCAGTTCACTCGGAATCTGAGTTGCCCTGAGCGACAATAATCCTGGAGCGTACCAAGCGAGCATCCTCTGTGTCAGGCTGAGGAGGGCGTGGGACCTCGTCCCCCCTTCCCAGTCACTGAAGGACACCGTGGTTTTGTTATCTGATTACGCCAGGACGTGCCGTCCCGCAATCAGACCTTTACCAAAGAAGTATTTTGCTGACAGGAATACGGCCAACAACTGCAGGAAGCTGATGTACAATCTTGCTTCCCACTCATTCCAGAGGCCTTGGGCATTCTGCTTTCTGCAGACTGCCTCCTCATCCTGTTTCCGAGGTGTCCGTCGTGATAATCACACGGGATGACACCTTACCTTACAGGACCCCTTCCGTGAACACAGAAAGGTCCCCCCAAGGTCCCGGGGCCCTCAGCACTTTGAAATGATTCTAAATTTTTCTGCTCACCCAGACGGGGGCAGGTTGTTTTTGTTGGTTTAGCCATGTATGCAGGACCCGTATCTTCAGCAATGCGTGTGGCACACAGGGTATGGCTTCCGCCAAGAGGCCTAAAAAGGCATTGGCGCGCTTACAGGGGAATCCGTTGATTCAGTTTAAACTTTTGTCAGGCAACGGCGAATCGAGGAAGCACGTTCCTCTGAGAGCCATGCCTTATACCGGATGGTGTAGACCTGCACTCCCAGAAATACGGTAATCCGTGATGGGGTCAGTTCACTCCTTTGTGGGTTTATGAAAAAATCCAAGAGACTCCAGGTGAGAGATCACCCTGCAGGGATGTGACTGGGCCTGCTTCTGGCCAAAAACCAGGAGGTCATCCAAGTAGTTCATAATCCTAACTCCTTGATTCCTAAGAGGGGTCAGGGTTGCATCCAGACATTTAGTAAATGTACGAGGAGCAGTCTTCTAACCGGAGGGTAAGACTTTGTATTTATAAGCTTTCCCTTCTAAGGCAAACCAGAGGAATTTCCTGTGTCTCCTCCAGATGCCCACATGGAAGCGGGCGTCTTTCAGATCCACCGTACATGCGTAGTCTCCAGGTCTCACGGACTAGGGGACCTGCCGCAGTGTCAACTTGAAAAATTCTTGTTTTCTTGCCCAGAGTCCTGAGATCCAGGTCCGGTCTCAGGGATTCATCTCTTTTGGGCACCAGGAAGAACTTGAACCCGCAACGCATCCGTTGTGATGACCCGTTCATTTGTCAGACAAACCCTACAGGTCTGCGTGTGCGCCATGAGCCTGGAAGGGATGTCTAGCGGCTGCTTGCTTCATTTGAGTGCAGAAGGGGTGGCCTTCGACCCCTCTCGCGTACTCTGGAGCAGGCTGGTCTGCCTAGCAGAAGACATTGCGAGGTCTGACTGTCTCAGGCAAAGCTCATGTGTCCCACTGCGGTTCGTAGTCTGACCTAGTAGGTTGTGTTTCACCAAAGTGGTGAGTCAAGAACCAGGGCAGTCTGTGCTCTAGTACTTTCATTCTTGTATATGCATGAAACAGTGTTTGCTGTTCATTACACATACAGTAGATGAGTTATTGTTTAGTGCGCACACACATACCACCAGCTCCTTGTAGCATTTTACAAGTGAAGTCTGGGCTCAAAAGGTAAGGTTCCCATACTGCGTGAGCGGGCAAACCTGAGGCCCTGTTCCCATTTTGGGACCAGGACACATTCAGTAGTCTGAGATTTTATTGTCGTGCATGGATGGCAATTTGTCTTTATTACACAAGAGTCTGAGTGTTCTTGTGTGTTTAGACGTTCCGAACCAGCTAGTCTGTGTTCCTTAAAAACATAGAAACTGGTGGTAAAAATTCGGCATTTACTCTCCTTCTGTGAGTGAGAGCGCCTGTAATGGTGCAGGGGCATCTCCTTTCCTCTTCTTTTGCTGGTGGTCCCTTGCAGCTCCTGTAGCTTTTCTGCCTGGTGGGCCTGCGATACCGAGGCCACTTGTCCTTGTCCATCCTGCCAGGGCCCCTCGGGCCCATCTCAGGGCCCGAGGGGCCCTGGCGGGATGGACAAGGATTAGGTTAACATCAGAGAGTCATCCATAGCCTCATGGGTGGATAAGCTCTCAGCGTCATCAATGTTTCCTCGTAGGCATAGGAAAACTACCAGGTAGCGCAACTGAACAGGTAGCTGAAAATCTTCCTCCTGGACTGTGCTGGACAGAGAGTCTCCTTGTTAGCCGGGGCTGAACGTGGAGGTACTCGTGAGCCCGCTAGCAGTGCTAAGACAGACCCTCGAGCAACGTAGCATCTGTAAAAAAACACTTAGTTATGTGATGAATTCTACCGTCGATTCGGTCGGACAGGATAGCAAAACAGGCAAAATATAAGAAGGTTAGCTAGCAAGCTAGGCCAAACATTTTCACATACCTCACGGTGGAGTCCTTCGTTGTCCGCTCGTAGCCACGCTAATCATGTTAGCAACGCTGTCTTCTGCCACGTGTTGTCGTGGGTGCCCCTGGTTAGCCATGCTAACCGTGGGAGCTAGCCAGATAGCAGAGGAGTTATTCCATTTCCACTCTCCTTTCTCCGGGGTCATCCGCGAGAAAAGCTTTGAGTGCCCTTGCGTGTAGCATCCCTGAGCAGAACGGACAGGCCTCGTGGGTGTCCGCTGCTGAAAAGGCGGGGTATCCAGATCCGCTGAAGCAGGTTCGGGAGCCGGAGCTCACGGCCTGCCAGAGGTCCTCGTCCGAGGACGTCCTTTCGCCAAGTTGTTCGAGGCTGCTGACCTGTTAGCTTTGTTAGCTTAGCAGGTAGCATGTCTCGCGGTTAGCGTTCGCTAACCGAGCAGTAGAAAAGCAGAAGAGGAAAAAGGCACGGGAGCTGGGGCTTGCTGGCCTGCTGGTCTTCTTTGACTTTTGGGTTTTCGCATTACTTTCTCGGGAGCCGTGGCTGAGAAGAGTTAAGCCCGTTAGCAGTGCTAACGTCGTCCGGAGACGTCTCCTTACTCGTGTCGCTTTCGCCGGCTAGCCTGCTAGTTGTTAGCAGGGTAGCGGTGTCGCGCAGTCAGCGCCGTCGAGCGAAGCGGTCTGTGGAGAGAGGAGAAGAAAACTTCGGGGTGAAGAAAATGTGCCGGACCAGCTTTCGCCAGCCCAGCAGTCCGCAGTAGAAGATTCTCTGTGTAAGGACCGACTGAACCCAGAGTGGTACGAGACCAGAACAGAGGCACAACTCAGAGTAACAATTATTTACAGTGTTTATTATGTACAGGTGAAATGGAACACTTGGGGTCTTGGGAGTGCCTGGAAGAGAGAACAGGGTCAGGGTCCTTCTGGTGGGATAGGTGGATCAAAAACTGATGCTCTGTTTGTTATCTTACAGGGGGATGTTGGGTCGAGGTTCTGAAAGGACTCAGGACTCCAGAGTGGTTTGGCAAGCGAGTGGCAACAAGGCAGGAACTGGCAGACGGAAATCAGGATCCAAGGATTCACAAAACTGTGGACACAAGATCAAAAGGTAAGAACTCTTATCAGATTGATATACACTGGCTGAAGTGATAAATACCGATTGAGGTACAATGCTCCAGCATTGGATCTCACTGGACTGAAGCCTTAAGTAGTGGAGCTCCTCATTAGATGGATGACCGTCAGCTGGTGTCAATTGGCGGCCATCTTGGAGAGGGCTGCAGACAATGGGATTCCGACACTCTGTATGCTCTGTGTAGGGAGCGGGCTCACCTCTGGTCGAGCGATGAAGATACAGAGAAGATCCGAGAAGAGTGTTACAGGTTTAGCGAGGTGAAGGGCAAAAAGAGGAAGATGGACGGGCGTCAGCTGCTTAAATGTCCAGAGGGCGGGGCCTCTGGCGCGACGCCGACGCCGTGGCCGTTAAGGCGTGAGTGTATTACTTCAGGTAACCGCGCGGGGGCGCTGATTCCCATAGCAATCGTGTTGCACCGAGAGACCAACTGAAAGGGAACTCGGGGGTTGTGGGAGTTGGAGACAATTATATCAGAAAATAATTTAGAATTAGCAGCTTTAACGATCTTCTGATAGCGATGCCAATTCTCCCTTAATATTTGAAATGAAACCTGCAGCCTGTCTTTCCTCCGCCTGCGTTCAGCTCTCCGACACTGCTGTCTAACAGCTCGAGTGACGTCATTCAGCCACGGCTCTGATTTAAGTTTGGTTTTTCTGGTTTTAAGGGGAGCAACACGGTCCAGAACATTTAAACAGACAGAGACAAATAAATCTCTCTGACTCTCTGACTTCCATCCATCCATCCATCCATCTTCTTCCGCTTATCCGGGGTCGGGTCGCGGGGGTAGCAGCCTAAGTAGGGAGGCCCAGACTTCCCTCTCCCCAGCCACTTGGAGCAGCTCCTCCGGGGGAATCCCAAGGCGTTCCCAGGCCAGCCGAGAAACATAGTCCCTCCAGCGCGTCCTGGGTCTTCCTCTGGGTCTCCTCCCGGTGGGACATGCCCGGAACACCTCACCAGGGAGGCGTCCAGGAGGCATCCTAACCAGATGCCCGAGCCACCTCAACTGGCTCCTCTCGATGTGGAGAAGCAGCGGCTCTACTCCGAGTCCCTCCCGGATGACTGAGCTTCTCACCCTATCTCTAAGGGAGAGTCCAGCCACCCTGCGGAGAAAACTCATTTCAGCCGCTTGTATCCGAGATCTTGTTCTTTCGGTCATAACCCAAAGCTCATGACCATAGATGAGGGTGGGAACGTAGATCGATCGGTAAATTGAGAGCTTTGCCTTTTGACTCAGCTCTCTCTTCACCACGACAGACCGGTACAGCGCCCGCTTCACTGCGGACGCTGCACCTATCCGCCTATCGATCTCACGCTCCAGTTTTCCCTCATTCGTGAACAAGATCCCGAGATACTTAAACTCCTCCACTTGGGGCAGGACCTCCTCCCCGACCCGGAGAGGGCATGCTACCCTTTTCCGGCTCAAGACCATGGCCTCGGATTTGGAGGAACTGATCCTCATCCCGGCCGCATCACACTCGGCTGCAAACCGCTCCAGTGAAAGCTGTAAATCACGAACTGATGAAGCCAGTAGGACCACATCATCTGCAAAAAACAGAGAAGCGATTCTAAGGCCACCAAAACGGATCCTCTCAACACCTTGGCTGCGCCTAGAAATTCTGTCCATAAAAGTTATGAACAGAATCGGTGACAAAGGGCAACCTTGGCGGAGTCCAACTCTCACTGGAAACGAGCCTGACTTACTGCCAGCGATGCGGACCAAGCTCTGACACCGGTCGTACAGGGACCTAACAGCCCTTATCAAAGGGCCTGGTACCCCATACTCCCGGAGTACCCCCCACAGAACCCCCCGAGGGACGCGGTCGAATGCCTTCTCCAAGTCCACAAAGCACATGTAAACTGGTTGGGCAAACTCCCACGCACCCTCCAGGACCCTGCTGAGGGTGTAGAGCTGGTCCAGTGTTCCACGACCAGCACGAAAACCACACTGCTCCTCCTGAATCCGAGGTTCGACTATCCGACGGACCCTCCTCTCCAGAACCCCTGAATAGACCTTACCAGGGAGGCTTAAGAGACTCTCTGACTTTAGGGACCAAAACCTTCAAATGTGAAGAAATTTTTATGTGATTGTTTTTTGGTTGTTTGATTGTGAAAATGTGTGATGCTGCTAATAAGTTAAGGATTTCTGCCTCATCATAAAACTATGTAATAGATAGATGTTATTACTGTTTTTCTCTTACATTTTGTTGTTGGATGTAACTGGGACCCTGTGTACATAATCTCATTTCATTACATGTACTACATGTGGTGCAAATGACAATAAAGACTCTCTGACTCTGACTCTGATGAACCTACTGCAAAGTGTTGATTTTTTTTTAAATGTCAAGTACAGTAACTGCATTACTCTTTAAAACATTTTAAAATATTCAAAACAGTGCAGCAATGATTTTGTTGAGAGTTCGTTAATTTGAACATATTAGGCCCATTCTCCATAACCTCCATTGGCTTCCTGTCACCTACAGAATTCAGTACAAAACTGCTCTCATTACCCATCAATGCTTACATGGAACTTCACCAGATTATCTGAAGGACATTCTTGTTAAATATTCATCCACCCGGTCTCTACGATCACAGAACAGTAATCTACTTCACATTCCACGAACCAAATTAAGGACCATGGGAGACCGGGCTTTCAGTGTGGCTGCCCCCCGCCTGTGGAACTCTCTTCCTGACTGCCTAAGAGCTCCACAGTCACTGGTTGACTTTAAGAGTGGCTTGAAGACCTTTCTTTTTAACCGAGCATACTCTGCCTCCTCATGATTCTATCTTTGATCTTAGTTGATACTGTTATTGATTTTACTTGTTTTATTGACATTTAATTCTGTTGCACTTTGTAGCACTTTGAGATTTTCATTAATGAAAAGTGCGTTATAAATTGAATTCATTATTATTATTATTATTATTATTATTGTTTAGCTTCACCAGTTGTTTTCTATTTCAATAAGTTAAAGCTAAAGACAACAAAACTAAAGTAAAATATGTCAAAATATAGATAATGTGTTGATTGCAGAACTGGTTGCAGAACTAATTGTTGATTATTTTTGCCCCAGAAAGTTCAATCTATAGATTACAAAAAAACAAGGCAAAATATTTGTTTAATTCCAAACAATTTGTTTCAATTTCAAGTCTTGTGAAAAACACTACAGTTATAGTTGTTTGTTCTTCTCCTCTTCAAACATTTCAACTAGATTTGATGTGTGTTCCTCATCCATGCAACATTTTCAGATGTCAGGTTCACTCTGAGACTTTGTCCCTTAAGGATTGTTACAACTGTCTTTTCGAATGTGTTCTGAGATACAGTATAAGAAATGTTTTTGTTTGTTTGTTCGTTTTAACATTTAAGATATGTTGTAGCGCTCTAATTATACTGCTCAGTATATTTTTTTAATCAAAAAGTTTCTCCATGAATCCATCATCTTTTACCCGCTTCTTCTTTTTCAGTTTGCGAGGGTCACTGCTGCCCATATCCAGCAGTCACTGTGCAAGAGGCGGGGACACCTGGACAGGTCTCCAGTCCATTACAGGGACACATAGAGACAAACAACCATTCACTCTCTCACTCACACCACCATATATATATATATATATATATATATATATTGTCTCTGTGTGTCCCTGTGATGGACTGGAGATCTGTCCAGGGTGTCCCCCGCCTCTCAAACAGGGATGGCTGGACATGGGCACCAGTGACCCAAAATGGAAGAAGCGGGTAAAAGATAATGGATGGATGGAACTTTGTTGGCATTTCTGTTTTTGACCTAGCAACACTGGATTATTCACTCATCCACCCATCACAATATGTTTTCACTAGAAGTGCCCAGGCAGCTAACCAGTAAAGGCATTGAGCATTAGTCAATCACAGGCAGTGTTTGGAAGGTTGTTCTTGTCATTGTCATCCTGCTGCTGTTGACAGGTGCTGCAACCACAGGACATTTTGTAGACAGGAACAAAGCAAACAGGACTAAGCCTAAAAACACCAACTGCTTTTTCTATATAAGCTCTAAAACAAACCAGCAACTGTCAACCTTTTTAGCAGCTATACAGGAAAACAAGCTTAAAGTCGCTTATAATAAGATGATTTACAACATGGCTTGGCTATCTTTCCACATGATCCTAGTGCCAGACGTGTGTGTGTATATATATATATATATATATATATATATATATATATA
>JBBPBX010012164.1:18019-38768 GCA_038048925.1 Garcialebias charrua | reverse complement strand
CATTCTGTTTTCTGTCACTTCCCACTCACTCCTCAGTCTGCCTCTCTTGTCTTCAGTGTTAATCATTCACACCTGTCTCATCAGCTACCTGCCCAGGTGCTCTCATTACTTACTCTCCCTCTGGCTTATAAAAAGTCTTTCTCTCATCCACTCCTCGTTCGGCCATTGTTCTGCTTTGCTCAGACAACATAGTCCTCCTCTGTTCCTGTTCTGAGAATCTGTCAGAGTCTGAACCCATCTTGTTTTTACCTGCCTGACCCTGCTTGTAAGTTTTGCTGCCTCAACAGCCTGTTTGTTTTTGTTGTTTAAAATAAATCCCTTTTATTTTAAATTTGTGCTTCACCTGCTTGCCTGCTTATGGGTCTAAAACCAGAGGATTGTGTCAGAATGACAGGACCACAAACTGAACACAGCAGGAATATGATTATCCTGCTTGAGTTTTTGACTTGTAAGGCAGATAAGACTGCCCAGAGGGACAGAGAAAGGAAGGAGAGGAAGAATTCATTTTGGGGAACCTGTCTTATGGGTCCTCAGCCTCACAACTTCTCCATCCCTCTCCGCCTCACCTCGCTGCTGCACCCCGCTGCTCACCTCCTCCTCGCTCTTCACCTGGCTGTCTCAAGCAATCGTCAGAGAGAGGGGGGCGAGCCGCTGGTCCTCCCCGAACCCAGGGCAAGAAGGGGAGAACTTCGCGGGTTGAGGAACAGTCCAGCTCTCACTCGTTGGAGGAGCGAGGGGGGAAGTCACTGGGGGAGAGGAACCCATCCCCCCACTTACTGTAGGAGCAATACAGCCTTCCCTGACTCGAGGAGCTGGAACGGTGGTAGGCTTCTGTGGTGGCAATGTACTTGGAGCCGCTTCTGCTGTGAGGAGACCCAGGTGGATGCTCCTCACTCCAGTCCTCCTGAGGGGTTCATGGCTCCACCACCGGCTACAGCTCTGTCTCCTCCACCACCTGCTGCAGCTCTGTCTCCTCCACCACCTGCTACAGCTCTGACTCCTCCATCACCTGCTGCAGCTCTGTCTCCTCCACCACCTGCTACAGCTCTGTCTCCTCCACCACCTGCTACAGCTCTGTCTCCTCCACCACCTGCTGCAGCTCTGTCTCCTCCACCACCTGCTACAGCTCTGTCTCCTCCACCACCTGCTGCAGCTCTGTCTCCTCCACCACCTGCTACAGCTCTGACTCCTCCATCACCTGCTGCAGCCCTGGTCCCCGACTCTTCAGCTGCAAACTCCTTGCCTGATTCATTGGTTGCAGAACCCTTCTCCGACTCAATGGCTGCAGACTCCTCGACGGACTCGACGGCTTCAGACTCCTCGATGGCTGCAGACCCCTCGGCGGCTGCAGACCCCTCATTGGACTCAACGGCTGCAGACTCTGGCTCTTTGGATGCAGACCCCTTGACGGACTTGACGGCTTCAGACTCCTCAATGGCTACAGACCCCTCGATGGCTGCAGACCCCTCGCCGGACTCAACGGCTGCAGACTCTGGCTCTTCGGATGCAGACGCCGGCTCTTTGCCTGCAGACTCTGCTCTTAGCCTACAGACTCTGACTCCTCACTTGAAGACTCCGACTCTTCGCCTGTAGACTCTGGCTTAGACTCCCCGACTGCTGAACCCAGGCCCGACTCCCTGGCTGCAGATCCCTGGTCTGGCCCTGCAGTTGCCGACGTCCCATCTGTCCCCACAGCTGCCACCACCCCGTCCGTCCCCGCAGTTGCCAGCACCACTATCTCTTGCCCTGCAGTTGCCAGCACCACCATCTCTGGCCCCGCAGCTGCCAGCACCACCACTTCTGGCCCCCCAGTTGCCAGCACCACCATCTCTGTCCCTATTATACCCTTCCCCGAACTGTGGTCCCGCTCTGGACTGTCTTCGGGCCATCCACCTGAACTCTGCTCCCGCTCTGGACGGTCTCCGGGCCATCCGCCTGAACTCTGGCCTGCTATGAACGATGCCCAGGGCCGTTCATAGAAATATTTGTGTTTTGGCTACTTTTGCTTTCAGGTCAGACTTGGGACTTGACTTGACTGTTGCCTGTCTTGACTTGAGACTTGACTTGACTTGACCGTCTTTACTTGAGACTTGACTCGGGACTTGAGGATAAAGACTTGAGACTTGCAGAACACTGACTTGGTCCCACCTCTGGTTGGTGTTTATTGTGATCTCCAGCTCTCACTGGAGTGAAGAAGTCTGAAGTCATGTTGTTCTATCCCAATGGCTCATTCACGAACCACAACATTGACCTTCTCTCTCTAGCCCCGCTAGAGAAACAAAGGGTCACTAATCTGGGGGTGATAATGGAGCCTTCCCTGAAACTTAACAGTCATGTAAACATGTTAAATCCTGCTTTTTTCAGCTGTCTAAGCTGAAGCCCATACTATCCAAAAAGAACCTTGAGACAGTAATCCATGCTTTCATAACATCGAGGCTCGATTACTGCAATTCACTTCTGTTCTGAATCAGTCAGTCCTCCATTGCACGGCTACAGCTGGTCCAAAATGTTGCAGCTCGATTCTTAACTGGTACAGGCCATAGAGAGCACATCACACCAGTTTTGGCCTCCCTGCACTGGCTACCCATTCACATTCAAATCCAGTTTAAAATACTCATGTATGTTTATAAATCTCTGAACAGTTCCGTTCCACCTTATCTCACTGATCTTCTGCAGCCATATGTCCCACCGCACTCTCTGAGGTCAGCAGACCAGATGCTTCTTTCAGTCCCAGAAACTCGCCGTAAGCTCAGAGATGACAGGGCTGTCTCTGTTGCAGGTCCAAGACTGTGGAATGAGTTGCCACTGAGTGTCAGGCAGGCTCCCACACTCACAGAATTTAAGTCTCGCTTGAAAACCCTATCTTGCCTTTAACACGGTGTGATTCATTTTGATCCTCTCTGTAATATGTGCTGCTATTTGTATCTATATTTTTATTTTATGTTTTCCTGTCCACTGTGCTTGTTTGTTTCTATTGTACAGCATTTTGGTTGGCCTTGTTGCTGTTTTAAGTGCTCTATAAATAAATTTATATGGTATGGTATGGTTCACATCCAAGTGTGAAGCAGCTGGGATGAGGATCAGCACTCACAAATCTAAGAACACAGTCCTCGGTCTAAGGTTGGACTGGCCTCTCTGGTTTGGGAGTGAGGTGCTTCCTCAAGTGGATGAGTTCAAGTATCTCAGGGTTTTGTTCACAAGTGAAGGAAAAAATGAGGGTAAAACTGGCAGATCAGGGCAGTTTTCACAATATGTAGCACTCTGTTCCATTCCATTATGGTGAAGAGGTAGCTGAGCTTCAAGAAGCTCTCTTTTATTGGATGGTCAATATTACTTCTCTTACATATTTTCATAAACTCTGGGTAGTGCATGAAAAAATTAGGTCATGGATTGAAATGTGTGAAATAAGATTTCTCAGGACAGCTGTGCTCTCTCCCTTAGAGAAAGTTTAATTATTCAGGAGAGCCTGGGAGTTGAGCCGCTGATTCACAAAATTAAAATAAGCCAGTTGAGGTGGTTAAGGCTTCTGGTGAGGATGTTCCCTGGATGCCTCCCTAGGAAGGTGTTCTGAGCATGCTCAACTTGAAGAAGATCCCAGAGAAGACCAGAAAAGGATGTCAAGGCTCTCTTTTCTACCTCCTCCATGTACAGGTTGGCAACAATAGGAGAAACTGGAAACCCCATAGCACACCCATGTTTCTGAGAGAGCCTTGACATCCTTTTCAGGGACACTACCAAGTCATTGGTTCAGGTATGTTGACGACACCTGGGTTAGAATTAAATCTCAGGAAGTCCAACATTTTACTGATCACATCAACTCTGTGGATAAATATATCAAGTTCACACGAGAAGATGTAAACAATGGCAGGTTGGCTTTTTTGGACTGTGAGGTCTCAGTTTCTGATAGAGGATATTTGCAAACTGAGGTGTACCGCAAACCCACCCACACAGACCAGTATTTGCAGTTTGACTCCCATCACCCTTTGGAGCACAAGTTAGGAGTCATCAGGACTCTGTATCACAGAGCAGACAGCATCCCCACTAACTCAGGAGCCAGACAGAAGGAGAAATCACACACAAGACAGGCTCTAGAGAAATGTGGATATCCTAACTGGGCCTTCCTGAAAGCAGAGAAGAAACCCAAACAGGACTCCAGCCAGCCATCAGGTGAAAAGAAGGAACCCAGACCCAGACCAGTGGTCATTCCGTATGTTGCGGGAGTTTCAGAGACATTGAGACGTTTATTTTCTAAACACAACGTCCCAGTGGCTTTTAAACCCCAAAATACATTACGGCAAAGACTGGTTCATCCCAAAGATCCAGTCCCCCGGCACAAACAGAGTAATATTGTGTATGCTGTTCAGTGTCAGGAGGGCTGTGATCAGTCTTACATCGGGGAAACTAAACAGCCACTGGCCAAAAGGATGGCCCAGCACAGAAGATCAACATCATCAGGTCAGGACTCTGCGGTCTACACTCATCTCCAGGCCAGCGGTCACTCTTTCAGGGATGAAGATGTTCACATCCTTGATAGAGAGGAACGATGGTTTGAGAGAGGAGTAAAGGAGGCCATCTTTGTGAAAAGAAACCGTCCATCATTAAACAGAGGTGGAGGCCTCCGGGTTCAACTGTCCCCCTCTTACAATGCTGTTATTGCTAGTATCACTCAGCCCTCTGTGAATAGCAAACAACCATCAGGGTGTTAACGATCCATCGTTAGGCTGATGGTCCTCCTTGATCATGTGAGCAGCTGGTTTCGGCTGTCATCAGCAAATTGGTTGATCCACTGTGAGAGGGTGCTATTTATAAGACTGGGCTGAATACAGCATCACAGACTGAGGAAGTCTTTTGGACGAAAGACGAAACATTTCTACTTTTTATTTATTTTTTGTTAAATAAGTATTAAGTATCTCGGGGTCTTGTTCACGAATGAGGGAAAACTGGAGCGTGAGATCGATAGGCGGATAGGTGCAGCATCCGCAGTGAAGCGGGCGCTGTACCGGTCTGTCGTGGTGAAGAGAGAGCTGAGTCGAAAGGCAAAGCTCTCAATTTACCGATCGATCTACGTTCCCACCCTCATCTATGGTCATGAGCTTTGGGTTGTGACCGAAAGAACAAGATCTCGGATACAAGCGGCTGAAATGAGTTTTCTCCGCAGGGTGTCTGGACTCTCCCTTAGAGATAGGGTGAGAAGCTCAGTCATCCGGGAGGGACTCGGAGTAGAGCCGCTGCTTCTCCACATCGAGAGGAGCCAGTTGAGGTGGCTCGGGCATCTGGTTAGGATGCCTCCTGGACGCCTCCCTGGTGAGGTGTTCCGGGCATGTCCCACCGGGAGGAGACCCAGAGGAAGACCCAGGACACGCTGGAGGGACTATGTTTCTCGGCTGGCCTGGGAACGCCTTGGGATTCCCCCAGAGGAGCTGCTCCAAGTGGCTGGGGAGAGGGAAGTCTGGGCCTCCCTACTTAGGCTGCTACCCCCGCGACCCGACCCCGGATAAGCGGACGAAAATGGATGGATGGATGGATTTATTTTTTGAATGTCCAGAGGACCAGACTAAGCTTTTTTGTAATCTGCAGCGCAATTAAACTGAATTGCTCTGGCTTTTAATAACAATGATTACTGTCTTCTTCCTCTTCTTCTTCTTTCTGCTTTTCTCTCTTCAGAGGTTTCCATAGCAAGTCATCGTCCTCCATCTCACTCTGTCCTCTATATCCTCTGTCCTCACTCCAACTACCTGCATCCATATACAGTATACTCTTTTTCCAGGCTGCTGCATTTCTAACATCCTTCTACCATTATACCTACTGTCCCTGCTCTAGACATGTCCAAACCACTGACCCTCCTCTGGACATGTCCAAACCATCTCAGTCTGGCCTCTCCAACTTTATCTCCCAGTTGTTCAACATGTGCTGTACCTCTGATCTCATTCCTGATCTTATCCATCCTTGTCACTCCTAAGAAGAACCTCAGCATCTTCATTTCTGCTACTTCCAGTTCTGTCTCCTATGTTTTTGTCCATGTCTCTGTCTCCAGACCATACAACATAGCTGGTCTCACCACTGTCTTGTAAACTTTTCCTTTGACCTTTGCTGACACCTTTTGTCACAAATCACTCCTGAAACTTTTCTCCATCCTGCATGAACTCTCTTTTTTCCACCTCTTTACCACGTTCCTCATTTTCCTGGACAGTGGACCCCAAGTACTTGAAGTCCTGCACCTTTGTGATCTCTGCTCCTTGTAGCCTCACTGTTCCACTGGCCTCCCTCTCATTCACACACATGTACTCTGTCTTACTATGACTTTCATTCCTCTTCTTTCAAGTGCATACCTCCACCTCTCCAAGTTCTCTTCCACCTGTTCCCTGTTCTCACCACAGATCACAATGTCATCTGCAAACATCATAGTCCATGGGGATTCCTGCCTGACCTCATCTGTTAGTCGGTCCATCACCAGAGCAAACAAGAAGGGGCTCAGAGCCGATCCTTGATGCACTCCCACCTCCACCTTGAAGCTATCTGTCACTCCTACAGCACATCTCACCACTGTCCTGCTGTCCTCATACATGTCCTGTACCAGTCTAACATACTTTTCTGCCACTCCAGATTTCCTCATGCAATACCACACCTCCTCTCTTGGCACCCTGTCATATGCTTTTTCTAAATCCACAAACACACAATGGAGTTCTTTCTGACCCTCTCTGTACTTCTCTATCAACATCCTCAAAGCAAAGATGGCATCTGTGGTGCTCTTTCTTGGCATGAAACCATACTGCTGCTCACAGATAGTCACATCTTGTCTAAGTCTTGCTTCCACAACTCTCTCCCAGATCTTCATTGTGTGGCTCATCAACTTAATTCCCCTGTAGTTGCTACAACTCTGTACATCACCCTTGTTCTTAAAAATGGGCACCAGCACACTTCTTCTCCATTCCTCAGGCATTTTCTCACCATCAAATATTCCATTGAATATTTGAGTCAAAAATCTCACTGCCACCTCTCTAAGACATTTCCAAACCTCCACTGGTATGTCATCAGGTCCTACTGCCTTCCCCTTCTTCATTCTTTTCAGAGCTTTCTGAACTTCATCCCGACTAATCTTCCCCACTTCCTGGTCCACAGTTTCTATGACCTTTACTTTTCTTTCTCTTTCATTCTCTTCAATTATTAGCTCCTCAAAGTACTTCTTCCATCTTCCGACCACACTCTCTTCACTTTTAGAACATTACAAGTCCCAAGCCTAACCTGATGCACATCCTTTCCAGCCTAGTCATTGTGTCTCGCCAATTAGTACAAGTCATAATCACCCTCTTTAGTGTCCAGCCTCCCATACAACTCATCATATGCCTTCTGCTTTGCCTTTGCTACCTCCCTCTTTGCTCTATGTTGCATCTCCTTATAGTATTTGGCTAATCTCTTTCTTTGAATGGCGTCCTGCACTTCACTATTCCACCAACAGGTTTCCTTATCATCTGTTTTCTGTCCAGATGACACACCAAGTACAGTACCTTCTTACATGTATCTCTAATTATTATTGCTGTATTAGCCCATTCGTTGGGAAGCTCTTTCTTACCACCCAGAGCCTTTAACAGCTCCTCTCTGAATTTCTCACAACATTCTTCCTTCTTCAGCTTCCACCATTTGGTCTTCTTCTCTGATTTTACTCTCTTTCTCTTCTTCACAACAACAGTCATTCTACACACCACCATCCGATGCTGTCTGGCCACACTCTCCTCTGCCACAACCTTACAGTCCCCAATCTCCCTAAGGTTTCCTACACAGAATGTAGTCGACCTGCGTACTCCTTCCTCCACTCATAGGTCACTCTATGTTCCTCCCTCTTTTGGAAATAAGTGTTGGCTACAGCCATTTCCATTCTTTAGGCAAAAGCCACCACTATCTGTCCTCCCTGGTTTATTTCCTTGACACCAAATCTATCCATCACTTCCTCATAATTTTGTTTCCTTCTGTATCTTTCTCCTCCCCATCACATCCAACCTGTGGAGCATAACCACTGACTATGTTTAGCATCAGACCTTCTACTTCTACCTTCAGACACATCACCCTATCTGACACTCTCTTCACCTCTACTACATTCTTTGCCAACTCCTCCTTCAGGACCACCCCTACTCCATTTCTCTTTCTATCCACACCATGGTAAAACAGTTTGAACCCTGCTCCAATACTGCGAGCCTTGCTGCCCTTCCACTTGGTCTCTTGGACACATAAAACATCTACCTTTCTTCTCTGCATCATGTCAGCCAGCTCTCTACCTTTGCCTGTCATTGGGCCTCATGCACGAACCGTTCGTACGCACAGATTTGTTCTTAAACTGTGCGTACGAGTGATTTAGGATCATTTGTGGCATTCAACAATGTTTTCGTATCCTAAGATTTTTTTCAGATACGAACAAAATCTACGAGTGGTCCAGACCTGTCGTATAATTTACGAGCAGTAGTCTGCTGTATCCAGACGGATTTTCTTCACTAATAACTTTATATTTCGTTATTCAGAAAATATTTTGAGTCCAAAGAAATCACGCACCATAATTATTTTTGACAATAGGTTATTCTGTTTGAAATAGAATTATAATTTTAAGTTTAATTTGTCTGGTGTGTCGCAGGCTTCGGTGAGTCGTGCGCTCCCCTTGGTCATCAAAGCCCTCCTCAAATTAACACCCTGTCAGCCCGTGTGCTGACAGTGGTTCTGACAGCGGTTCTGACGGGACTGTGTTTTGTGCGCTCCTGCCATGAAGAAGGAGGAAGACTGCAGCTCCAGTGTATGAGGAAATGATTCCTTCGGCAGTTATTAATCTTTCCCACAAAACACTGGAGCTACAGACTTCCTCCCCCTTCACGGCAGGTGCGCCGGGGCGAGATGGCTGGCTTGTTGGTAACTTTTTAATTTGTAATTGAGGATTTGGAATTATTCTCTGATCATTTACCTATAACTCACTATTTTCCACAGGTGATCGAGGCTATGCATTAGCCCCATGGCTTATGACACCTCTAAACAGCCCTCAGACAAGACAGGAGCGCTTGTGTAATAAGCTGCATACACGCACTCGTGCTGTAGTTGAGCGCACAGTTGGAGTTTTGACATGACATTTATTTTTCCATCCATCTCGGTAACGCAGACTTTCCTTGACCTCCAGCACCGTGCTGCGGCGAGACGTTTTCTGAAGCCATTTTCAGATCAAACCATTTTTTCTTGATTTCTGATACTGTACGACCCACGGGAGACACAACATTAACAGCAGTGGTTATTTCATGCCATTCTTTGGCTTTTCGCTGTCATTTTATGAACGGACACTTCCTGCTCTCTGAGGCAGGAAACGTAGCCTTATATGGTGTTTTGAGGGGTGGGAATTATGTAAATGACCTCTCCGCGTGCACGAGCAGGTGGATAGAACAGGTGCAATTCATTATATTTACGCAGCTCATTTACACACTTTTCCTGAGGATAGAAGAGTTTGTTGAATCTGACGTGGCATGTTCGTACGAACGCTTCATACGAACAAAAGTAAGAGAAATTTAGGATAAAAATACGAACATGTTCTTGCATGAGGCCCAATGTCCCCACATTTAGAGTTTCAACCCTCTTCCTACATTCTCGGCTTTCCTCTCCTCCCTCCGTCTCCTGACATGCTTTCCTCCTCGTGGTCTTCAACTAATTTAATTTTATTTAGTAACTTAATTAAATAACTTTGATTACTGTCTTCTTCCGGTCAAGGAATAAAATTTCAGTCATGTTAGCTCCCCTGCTGTAAACTCTTTCCAGCAAAAATAAAAAAAGAGATATGTAAAGCTAGACAATTTGATTAAAGTGTTGACCAATGATTTTTGAGCTTAAAGCGTCCTGTGCTCCCTGAGCAGCACTTGAGCCACATCGACCTCATGAGATGTGTCACAGTGGGTCATTTTAAAGGTGGGGTCAGCTGGCAGGGAAGGCTGAGTTATGGGGTTAATAAGGGGAGGAACACTGATGTGTCTCAGGCAGAAAGTGATGACCTGCTCATTAGTGCCAGGGCCTGATAAACACCCCTCCTGCATCAAAAGAAACAAACAGAAACACCTCAATCTTTTTTTTTTTTTTTTTGGTCTGAGTGTAAGTTATTTTCTTTTTATCAAATGAACAGAAAAATAAGATTGTATCGCTTAACTTCTCTTGTAAAAAAACACCAATAGACAAACTTTTTTTTATTCTTCTTTTGATTTGACATTGTAATATTTTCCAGCCTTTCTGACCTGTCACTATTGGCTTTGTAAAATGTGTTCAGAAACATTATGAGAGCAAAATATCCATTTCTGGTTTATCATTAAATTCTGTGCCTGTTAGGATTTTTGTTTCATGGGTTTTTTCTCCTACCTGCCTTCCTGCAGGAACTGATGAGTGGGTGGTGCAGAGCTCTCACAGCTGTCCCTAATACAACTCATTACCTTCTACCCTACTTAAGGCTGAAGTGAACCACTAGTCTTTTTAAAATGCTGTTTTCCACATGGTGACAACAACCTGGTGACAACAACCTTACACCCCTCAGAGCTGTTCTTTGAGGAAATTTGTAATCTATGAGCAAATTTACCATGCTGACTTGTACTTGAATGATTAGAAATCCATGTGCACCAGTGGAAATCCTGTCATACCTCAAGCCATTCTAAGTGATACCGGTAATCACCAGCAAAACTGAGGTAAAAACAAAAACTTAAATCTCCTCAATTCAGTCTTCAGCCTGCCAACTACCTGCTCTGCTGCCTCTCTGTTGCATCTTAACCAGATCTCCTTCCTCGCCCCATGGAATCTGTAATCCTAATGTTAGCCTGATGGACCTGAAACACACAACACAAGAACTCCTCTTATGACCAAACTACCATATTTTCCACCATACCCGTTGCACCGACGTTTAACTCTCATCAGTCCAAACATGTCAAGTAGGAAAAAACGTAAATATGTCACTTCGCCATATAAGTCTCATCTATTATGTGTCACCGCTGAAGGTGTGCATTTGTTAAGCGTCACCGCTGCAACCCGGAAATGTGGGCCAGTGTTGTGCCAAAAATCGATTGGCTGCCAAATGGCGGCCGCTGGAGCACGCCCAGGAGGACTTTAACAAACATTTAACAAGATTAACACTTTAAAACTGTTTGTTTGCTCGCCTTTATAGTAAAGGTGTGTCTCAGTTGAACTTTTACTTGATAAATATGTATGGGGAGTGGTGACGCAGTGGTTAGAGACGGTGGGCATGTGATCTGAAGATCGCCGGTTCAAGCCCCGGTACCGACAACATAAAAAAATGTGGGTGGAAAAAGGTGAAACACCCACACCTGCCTCCACCCTCATTTGCTCAACTCTGGGCCCCCACCATATGCTCCCTAAACAGGTCTCTCTTGAAAATGAGTTCTTGTGGCTCAATGAGACTAACCTGTATAAATAAAGGGTAAATAAAAAATTTAAAAAGGCACTTTAATGGTAAAATCAGCTGCCGGTACATTTCAAAAGTATTTGCTGCCTCGGTGCTCCGGGAGTGGGCGGCCGTGGTGTAGTGGTAATGGCAGTCGACCCCTGATCGGAAGGTTGGAGGTTCCAATCCCGCATCCGCCCACCATGTGTCGTTGTGTCCCTGGGCAAGACACTTAACCCCGAGTTGCTCCCGGTAGGTCTGGATGGCGCCTTGCAAGGCAGGCTACCACTACCGGTGTATGAATGTCTGAATGAATGGGTGGATGGCTGGTATTGTAAAGCGCTTTGGGGCTCCTCACAGGGGGCTGGAAAGCGCTATATAAATAAGCTCCATTTACCATTTACCGTAGGGAAGAAATCAGGAAGGAGGAATGCTGCAAATTTCTTCGAACTATAACAAGATAAGTACGGTACCTAAAACAATTATTTGTTTGCTCAGCATTGTAGCAAAGGTGTGTCTCAGTTGAAATTTTTACTGAAAAATGCACTTCAGTGGTCAAATTAGCTGCATGGGGCAATGCAGTAAAATGAAGCTGATTTGACGGTTGCTCCAGGCATGATCCCGGAGCTGGATGAAGGTGGCAGACTATGGCAAGCCGAGTGTGTCATTAATAGCCACTTTTACCTATTACATGATACAACTGTATCCCATACTACTTGCGTGCCATCTAGTGGCTGAAAATGGTAGTGTTCAATATTTTCTATTTCAGAATGAATGAAAACAGTCATATCTCAGTCAAAAATTGGGTTATAAATATGGGAAAAAACATAAATAAGTCACTTGGGCATCTAAGTCACAAGGTATGCAAATTAGGTCCTCAATTCTGGTTTAATTCACCCATACCATTGAAGCTGGGCTTTCTTGTATTTTTGTTTTTTGCCCTTCATCCTGGTTTTTCCCCCTTCACTCACCTATGCTGGTTCTTCATGGATTCAAGGTTCTTTATTGTTATTTGAATCGCATGCGGTACATAATGTGGAACAAAATTGTGTACACAGGGTCCCAGTTACAGTACATCCAACAAAAGTATAACATGTAAAAGAAAAACAGTAATAAGATCCACTGTAAGATATGAACTAAGAAAAATGTTAACTAAAAATACGCTAAGCACTAGTACTGTAGTACAAAAACAATATGCCGGACAGTCGCACGAACGCCCTCAGTAAAGCACCTCAGTGTTTTTTCCATTCAGACTACTACCCTCAATTGTCTCCAATCAGTGTCTCAACCCAGGTGTTTCCACATTCTCTCTCTCCCAGCTTGTTATTTAAATAATTTCTTGTTACCACCTCGCCGTCAATTCGTTGTTCTGAAACCCTGTCAGATGTCTCGGTCATCTTTGTGTTTTCGTCTCTGTTATTCTGGAAGTTGTTGTTGCCTTGTCAGCCCTTTTTGTTTGTTAATAAATCAATTTTGGTTTTACTTCGTGCTCCCCATGTTTGCCTGCACTTGGTTCTAACCTCACCGACCGTGATAATCACAAACACTGGAACCCCACAGTGATGTGTTCTCAGTCCCATCCTCTCTACACCCTGTGAACCCACAACTGTGCTGTATACCATGAGGACATCATCATCCTGAAGTTTGCAGATGATACCACAGTGATAGGATGCATCACTAGGGAGGGAGCGAGGTAGGGGTGAAGTAGCTTACAGGAGGGGGGGTGGCAAGCCTGGTGTCATGGTGTTGGACAATAATGTCACTTTCAGCACTTGACAAGACAAAGGAGCGTATAGTGGACATGAGGAAGAAAAGGAGATCTCCACAACCACTGTTCTTCCTTGAGCTGGAGACAGAGAGGGTGAGCATCTTTAAAATACCTGGGCATCCACATCAGTGAGGACCTCACCTGGATGTGAACACCACATGGCTGGCTAAAAAGGCTCAAAAGGTACTGTACTTCCTAAGGAGGCTGATATATTTCTGGAATGTCACCCAAAGTCCTCAGCAACTTTTACAGCTGTGTGTTGAAAGCATCAGAACTAGCTGCATCACAGTTCAGTACAGCAGCACTATGGTCATGGACTTCAAATGTTTGCAGAGAGTGGTAAAGACAGCTGAGAGAATCACCAGGACTCTGGTACCCTCTCTGAGAGCATCTACCAGTGCAGAATCCACAGGAAGTCTGTCTCCATCCCTAAAGACCCATCCACCCCCAACATGGACTATTCATACTTCTGTCTTCAGGCTGCAGGCACAGAAGTATGAAATGCAGGACCTCCAGATCTAAAACTTCTATCCAAGTCCATCACACTCTTAGATAACTGTTCCTGTCACTCGACTGAAACTCTTGGCACATTTGCACCTTTTAGCCTTATTTGTTCTTACATTTTGCACATTTTTCTTTGCTGGTACCTTTGGTTGTGTCTTATTTGTATTTTTTTTCTTGCTATGCTTGGCATTAATTGTGGACAGCAAAGTAAAACATTTAATTTCTCCTGGAAACAGGTTTCCAGTTGTGCACATGACAAACACTTGAATCACTGAATCCTATCAAACTCTGTCAAGTGCTGATAATGCTGTCTAATTGCTTTTTAGTCATCTGTCTTTTGCTTTTACTCCCTGTTTCATCAGCAGTTTCCTGATAACACTGTTGCTTCACTCATGATGCCACCACTTACAACCTCTGATGCCTATTCAGTTTAAATACCCATGTATTCTACATGTGAACCAATTCATGTTCAAATTCCAAATTAAACCATGGGAGCATTTTATTCAGATTCAGATTCAGATTCAGATTCAGATTCAGTTTATTATCGCCATTGTCAATGAACAGGATTCACAGACTAGGAATTTGCTTCGGCATAACGGTGCATAAAATATAAAAACATAAGACACAAAAAACATAAACCATAAAACATCAATACAATCAATACAATATTCAGTGAACAAAAACTACTAAGAAACAGCGCAATTAGAGTGGTGCAATCAAAATACAGTGATACAGTGATTCCCACTCAAAATACAAAGAACAAATACAAAATACAGCGACCAAGGCAAGTTATGAGGTAGCATGGTTATTATGTCTGTGAATGTACATATATTATTTAAAATGTGAGTTTTTTTGTGTGTCAAGAAAATATGAGAAGATAAAAATAGTAAAACTGTGTCAAATATTTTGTTCATCTTTTTTTCCTGTGAAAACTTGACAACGTTAAAAAAAAAACAAGAATGGTTAGCCTGATACCACAGTGTTGTTCTCTGTCATGTCCAAATGCATATGGAGCATATTGTGTGTTTTGTACATCCTTACATAATCAAACAGTATCTCTACCTTTAGGGAAAATCTGACTCCATCTTTGACAAGTCTCAGTGCAGACAGCAATCAAGAACAATGCAATATCAGAGCATCTCAGCACATTTGTGGCATTGAGGCAGCTGTTGTAATTCCCCAATTAGTCTAAAAGACTGTACTGGAAAGCACAAAACTACAGGACACTTTCCCATCATGGCACACAGCTGATGAGTGTACCCTGCACATCTGTACACATGTGTGAAGCTATGTGACCTCTGAGAGGTGTGTCAGGTCTGACAAACTACTTGGTAACTTCTGTTCAGGACAGTGTTCAGTGCCATGTTACCCTGAGACTCTGACTCTGTCACACAAGCCACTGCATCTTTACAGTATATGATACAAGCAACATAGATTAGTTCTATTAAATCCCTAAAGGGGAGTTTGGAAGGGTTTTAATCAGTTGTCTTTAATTTAATGTACAACTGCAAACTGAAAAAAAAAAAGTTTTTACTAATTTGAGCTGGTAAATTTATTTTTTACAGTGCAAACTTTGGGGGTGGGGTGGGGGGGTGGACTACATTAATTCTGTCTTGAACAAGCGGTTTGACGATGTCCACCATCGCTGAGGGATTATAATGGTGAATGTTTGTAGTTTTTCATGTGAATGTTTTTTCTGGAATTGAAATGAACAGGGAATGCGAGTGAACCTCAATGTTGTAGGTTCAAGATATTCAAGAAGTTACATAGTGTACAAGAAGCGAGGTCATTTAATTTGACTGATTGATTGTTCAAGGTTCAAGGAGACTTTATTGTCATTCGCATCATGTGGTACATAAGGTGGAACAAAATTGTGTACTCAAGGTTCCAGTTGCACCCCAAAATAGCAATAATCTAAACTACAAAAAAATATTCAAAAAGAAATGTGCTGAACAATAATACCGTATTTTCCGGTGTATAGGTCGCACCTTTTTATGGTTTTTCAAGGCCTGCGACCTATATATGGCTTGTTATCACTTTCGGCGAAACAAATTTTTAAATCCAGCTCATTTCACAATTACGTTCATTTATTAAGGAAAAGTTCAGCTCAGACACATATTTGCTATAATTTTTATCAAACAAATAATTGTTTTTAAGTGTTAATCTTCTTAAAAGCCTTGCTGTGCGCTCCTGTGGCAGACATTTGCAGCAGAGCTAAACGTAGGTGCGACCTATACACCAGAAAATACTGTAGTATAATATAATATGGTGTATTAAACAGCAGCCTGAACATGAGTCTGTTGTGAGCAGATGGGTATGAACACAGCAGCTTATGGGTAAGAAATCAGCAGCATGGATAATCAGCAGCACAGATAAAGTGACAAATGTCCAATCAAAGTGGCATTACAGTGATTATCCTGGTTAGGGTTTCATGAGTCTAACAGCCTCAGGGTAGAAGCTGTTCCTCAGTCTAGTGGTTCTACACTTCATGCTCCTCAACCTCCTTCCTAAAGGGAGCGGGGCAAAAAGTGTGTGTGCTGGGTGAGTGAGGTCCTTCATGATGCAGGTGGCTCTCTTCCTACATCTGGAGGTGTAGATGTCTGTGATGGTGGGGAGACTGACTCCAACATCTTCTGTGCAGCCTTCACCACTCTCTGCAGAGCTTTTCTTTCTGCAGCTGTGCAGCCTCCATGCCACACGTTGATGCTGGAGCACAGGATGCTCTCCACTGCACACCTGTAGAAGGAGGTGAGGACAGCACAGAGGCAGATACTGGTGAGTGAAGGGAACAACTTTAACCACCAACAGGTACAGTGGTGAAGCCAGGGAGGTGGCCAGTGCTCGTCTTGGCCACCATGTATTAATTTTTGGCCACTCTAATCAATCAATCCAATCAAGAAAACTATGAGCAATATGAAACTAGTTTCCTCAAATGGGGCGGGTGGTTTGTGTGTGCGTGTGTGTGTGTGCGTGTGTGTGTGTGTGCGTGTGTGTGAGTGTGTGTGTGAGTGTGAGAGAGAGAGAGATCAGCCATCTTGGCAACCTAACATTTGATGGTAGTCACACGCCAAAATGGTGTTACGGTCTGTGCTCTACGTGTTTCAAGTCTAGAGTTTCATGTGTGCATATTTCATTGCGTTTTCATTTGTACGTTCTTTGTGCTGCCTTGTCTGACCTTTTATTATTTTTTGTAATTTTTTAAATTTATTTTACATTCAGATTTTTTTTTGGTAGATTTTTACATTTTTCATTGGGCACATTTTTTTCTGCTTCTGACAGAAACAAGGCAAAGAGAACAGGAATTTATCCATCTAAATAAACTTCGACCTGATGGCTGCTCTGTTATTGGTGTGCCCCGTCGGGCCCGCCGTGGCAGAGGACTTGCTGCTGTACACCGTGATAAATATTCATGCAGAACTCTCACTACTGAACACTTCTCCTTCAAGTCATTGGTGTTAAATGGTAAATGGAGCTTATTTATATAGCGCTTTCCAGCCCCCTGTGAGGAGCCCCAAAGCGCTTTACAATACCAACCATCCACCCATTCATTCAGACATTCATACACCGGTAGTGGTAGCCTGCCTTGCAAGGCGCCATCCAGACCTACCGGGAGCAACTCGGGGTTAAGTGTCTTGCCCAGGGACACAACGACACATGGTGGGCGGATGCGGGATTCGAACCTCCAACCTTCCGATCAGGGGTCGACTGCCATTACCACTACACCACGGCCGTTAAAGATTGGTTCCACTAAGATATTTTATTGTGGGTTAATTTTCCGACCGTCGTCCTGCCCTGCAATTGTGTTTTTTACTGATTTTACCAAATTTTTATCCTCCATGATCAAACTGGAGAAAATTTTAATTGTTGGGGATTCAATTCATATTGACAACGCTCACTGTAAAGTAGCTGAAGATTCTTTAGCTATTGCTGACCCTTTTAATTTTAAACAACACGTCTCCGGACCAACACAGGGCCACACCCTGGACCTTGTTTTTTCTCTTGGCTTAAATCTTGTAAATTTCTGTGTAGAGGATGTACATGTTAGTGATCACAGCTGTGTACTGTTTGATTTTGTTTTTCCACAAGATCCTCCACCACAGAAGACTTTGGTTCAGAGGCGTATTATTGATCAGAACACAGCCAAGAGGTTCTCTGCCCTGTTTGACTCCTGCTTTTTGTCAGGATGTACTGATGTTGATGTTTTTACTCAGTCTTTTAATGAGCACTGTTCAACCATTTACATGAAGTGGCACGTCTTAAATCAAACTTTTTATTACATAAAAAGCTTTGCCCCTGGGCTAAAACAACCATTCAGATTTTGAGAAGAAACTGCCGTAGGCTGGAGCAATTGTGGAAATCAAGTAAACTTGAGGTTCAATAGACTCCATCTAAAGGAACTAAGGAATTCCTTAAATGAGTCCATTAAAAGTGCCAGAACTCACTATTTTACTCAGCTTATAACTTCTACTAAAATAAATCCTAAGAGGCTGTTTGATACCATTTACTCCCTTGTTAACCCTTCATTATCTAAAGCTCATGCAATAACTAAATCAGATTGTAATCGTTTTCTCAATTATTTAAGGTTAGTGATGTTAGGGCAAACATGTCCCCATCAACTCCTTACAATCCCCCGTGTGACCCGCCTCTTTATTGTTGGGCTTCCTTTGAACCAGTGTCACTTCCAGATCTTTCTGCTCTAGTGGATAAAATGAAACCATCCTCATGCTCCACTGATATTTTTCCCGCTGTATTATTTAAAAAGGTTTTTGATACTATTGCCAATCTTTTTAACATGTCACTATCGACAGGTGTGTTTCCCAGCCTTTTTAAACATGTCATTATTGAACCTGTTTTGAAAAAAAAAAAAAAATCTGGATCGAACAAATTTGAAACACTTCAGACCGATATCTAAATTGTCATGTGTATCAGAAATGCTAGAAAAAGTTGTAGGAGAGCAACTGTCCACTTTAAAAAAAAAAAGAAAGAAAAATACAATGTCTTGAATAAATTTATATCAGGTTTTTGTAAAGCACACTCCACAGAAACAATCTTGTGAAGTGTTTCCAACGACATTTTGATGACAGCTGATTTAGGGCACTACACAGTTCTGGTCTTACTGGACCCGTCTTCTGCTTTTGATACTGTTGACCACAAGATCCTAATTAATAGATTTAGAAATCAAATTGGGTTATCTGGTTCTGTTCTTGAGTGGTTCTCATTGTACCTGTCTGACTGAAGTTTCAATGTCTCTGTAATCGACATCATGTCCGACATCACCAATTTGACATGTGGTGTACCCAGTGTTGGGGTAGTTACCCAAAATAAGTAATTAGTTACACATTACTAGTTACTTTTAAAAAAAGAAAACATATTACACTACTTAGTTACTCAGTTCTGAAAGTAACTTAGTTGCATTACTTTCAGATTACTCTAATACCTGAGATTTAACCTGTATTCAGTTTTATCTTTCAATAATGACATTAGAGATCTTTTTGACACTCATTTTTGATGAAAAAGTAAAACAGCAGTGCTACATAACAAGCACAGTGCATATGTAAACATGCCATTCAAAAGTTAAGACAATATCAAAATGTAAAACTTCTGTTAAAAATAAAACATCTGAAATGTTTGTTTACAAGTTTGTTTACCTCAGCCTTTGTAGTGGTTGCCTGGCGGTGAAATTCAAGCCGAGCCTGCTTAAACGGTGGCGGCATCAAACTTGCACCATCCCTCTGCGGCTCTTTAGCAACTAGCTTAGCATTAGCGTGTTGTCTTTGTAAATGCTTGTAAAGATTTGACGTCGAGTTCGCAGCAGTAGACAGTGTCTTGTTGTGGCCCAGACATAGCTTGCACACTACTGTAATGTTCTTGTCCTTTCTCGTGACAAAAGAAAAATAATATGAATACTTCCATCCATAAAATGACATTGCCGCGTTCGCCTCCACCTCCGCCATGTTGTTGTTCATTCAATGTATGTCTATGTACCTTTATATGTCTATGTACGTTGACGTATGACGTTCCGACGTCATCGCGTACGTCTTTGTTTTCCCCCCGTGACAGTCTGCTCCGTCGTCCTCGTCCCCCAACTATGCTCCGAAAGGTAAAATAAAATAAATAAATAAAACTATTCTCCGAAAGGTCCTGATTGTAACGCAATTAACGAATGTAAGGTTTTGTTAGTAACTGTAATATATTACAGGCATTTTCAAAGTAGTGCGTTACACTACTACGTTACTGAAAAATGTAATGTCATTACTGTAACGCGTTACTAAGTAACGCATTACACCCAACACTGGGTGTACCCCAGGGTTCTGTCTTGGGACCTACTGGGTATACTGTTTATTCTCTACCTTCTTCCCCATGGCCAAGTAATCCAGCAATTCAGAAATGTGCAATTTCAGCTATGATATCCAGCTTTATTGCTCATTCAAAGATGGTGAGTTTCATAAATTAGAGTCCTTAACAAACTGTTTAGCTAGCATTAAACAGTGGTTAAGCAACAATGACCTGCAAGTGAACTCCGATAAAACTGAAACTCTGATTATTGTGCCAGAAAATAAGGTTCCTTTAATTGAACAGTTTATTCGTGTTAGGCCCATCTTGTCCAGTCCAGCCTTAGAAACCTGGGTGTAACTTTTGACTCTGCTATGTCTTTGAAATAACAACTATTATGACAACTGTTAGAACTGATAACGCAAAACAACTGACTAGGTAGGAACTGCTATTTCCATCTTATCTTGGTAACATCTCTAAATTGAAAAATTTCCTGTCAAAAGCTGAACTTGAAATGGTCATTCATGCATTTATTTCTTCTCGCTTGGACTACTCCGGTTCCGGCGAGCTGATGGACGCTGCTCCCTCTGGCTTCTCTGTAATCTTTTTGTCATCAAACTGACCCGTTTTTCGAACAAGACTAAAGTTGATCCACCTTCCAACTGAATTCGGTGTTCAGTGACTCAGAGAGATGGACGGGACCGTCCAAAAATAATTATTATTTCAGCCCAGGACCAGCCGCTTCCACCCCACCGGTCATTCTGAGTGCTTGCCGGCCAGGCGAGCCCTCAAGCTGGGGGAGCCGTCCT
>JBBPBX010012164.1:0-16206 GCA_038048925.1 Garcialebias charrua | reverse complement strand
AAATATATCATGAAACTTTATGTTGCCTTTGATAACCTATCACTATTTAAATATATCATCACCTCACCTATTTTGAAGTTATAAAAAGTATATTTATTAGTTTTTGAAGACATTTGTGCGCATCCTAATTTACATTTCAGGACAATTTTGGAGGCCACATTGCTAGAGTATTGACAAAAAAAAGTCAAAGTCAAAGTTTCTTTATTTCTCATTCGTACCACATTTGGTACATGTGGTGGAACAAAATTGTGTACACAGGGTCCTAGTTACATCCAACAAAAGTATCAAATGTAAAAGAAAAATATTAATAAGATCTAAGATACGAATTAAGAAATATAGTACGCTAAAGTAAGAATATGCCAATAAATCAATACGCCCAACAACAGCAGCACGGACATGAGTCTGTGTGAGCAAATGAGTACAAATGAACACAGCAACATGAAACAGATCAGCAACAACATGATGTGATTTTTTTTCACAGTGATTATCCTGGTTAGATATTTATGAGTCTAACAGCCTCAGAGGTCCACGTGGGCGGGCTACCAGCTCTCAAAATTCACTGATGGATCTGGAAGTCTGGTTCTGCTACGGGGTCACGGATCAGATCAAAACCTCTGTTTTTTCAGCAGAAGGAAACAGGGCTTCTAAACAGGGCCCTGTTGCCCTCTGGGAAATGTGGTCAGTATGAGCGGGTATACAGTGGAGGCTTACAGAGAGAAAACTACAAAATGACAGCACCTGTCTGAAATATTTCATTTTTATTTATTAACTTTTTACTGTACAGTACTGTATCCAGTACTGTCCCAATCATGAGTAATATTTTTTATTTTTTTGTCCAATATTACACTTTGTATAACATGGATTGTTGTTCACAAATGGCAATAGAGCGAGTCCTGGACATGGGCACTTGTGACCCCAGCAACCCGTAAAGGAAGAAGCGGGTAAATATAATGACGGATGGATGGATCATCCTTCATTTTGAAATAATTTCTCTGTGTTTTGTGTTTTGCTGAACTTTAATCTCAGTTTGGTTTTATGCTTGTATGGATAAATAAGAGGAATTTGTTTTAACTGTTGTATTTATTTTATTTTATTTTTTATATTTCACAAATAATTTTTATTGCCTAAATGGTACTTTATCAAAGTTTAATTAAACTCTTATACTTTGCTCATTTCTGTGTGTGGCTCTATTTTGAGTCATCTCTGAACATTTGCTGTGAGGTGACGGTGCTAAGCACCGAGTCTAGTACACAGAGTCACCAAAACCAAGGACATCAAAATAGTTTACTGTGAAAAGCATTAATAGAAACCTAGAAAAGTTAAAGGTACACTATGTAACTTTGTAATGCAGTCTGTAACTTTTCTAACAATATATTTTTAACATATTTCTTCACTCTGTCACTATCTGACAGACTGGTGTTAGACAAAGTAATCTCTGAAAAAAACTATAGTCCCCTTGCTTCTCTAGAAGCATTTATAAAAACTAAAAACACAGAGTGACCCGGACAATGACCAGCCAATAAAAACAGAGTTGTTTGTCACGCCCCCGCCTGTCCCAGCCTCAGCGCCGCGCACATTCTCATTCAAAGGATTGCAAAGCGATGCAGGACTGATTTGTATGTGACACAAATGTATTAAATATCCCTTCTTCATCCCAGAGCTGGACTTTTATTTTGTTTTTTTGCCAAAAGTCAAGTGATCGCTTCATCCTTCACTGACAGGAATGAGGAAGTCACGAGCGAATTAAATCATGTCCAACGTGGCTTCGTGAACCTCTGCTGATTTCTGCTGGTTTTTGTGTTGTTGGACCAGTGATTCATGGTTTTATTATATTTTTTAGAACGTTTTATTAACATATAATCACAGAACTTCGCAGCGCAGAGACAGGACATGCAGCAGGAGGCGGAGCATTCCAGACCTGCACTGACAGAAACGAGGAAGTCACGAGCGAATTAAATCATGTCCAACGTGGCTGCGTGAACCTCTGCTGATTTCTGCTGGTTTTTGTGTTGTTGGACCAGTGATTCATGGTTTTATTATATTTTTTAAAACGTTTTATTAACATATAATCACAGAATATTGAAGCGCTCCGAGCGGACACACAGCAGGGGGCGGAGCTGCAGAACTCAAGTTCAACAGAGAACGGACTGTGGCAGAATGCTTTTCCCTGCTGGAAATTTTTCAAAGTCCAAGCGTTCTCCAGAAATTACATAGTGAACCTTTAAGTCTGGTCCTCTGGACATTCAAAAAAATATTTTTTTTTGTAGATACATTTTGTTTTCCATCCAAAATACTTCCTCAGTCTGAGGAGCTGTATTCAATTCAGTCTTGTAAATAGCACCTTCTCATAGTGGCCAGCGGTCACTCGTTCAGGGATGAAGATGTTCACATCCTTTATAGAGAGGAATGATGGTTTGAGAGAGGAGTAAAGGAGGCCATCTTTGTGAAAAGAAACTGTCCATCATTAAACAGAGGTGGAGGCCTCAGTGTTCAACTGTCCCCCTTATACAACGCTGTTATTGCTAGTATCACTCATCCCTCTGTGAATAGAAAACAACCATCAGGGTACTATTGATCCATCGTTAGGCTGATGGTCCTCCTTAATCATGTGAGCAGCTAGTTTTGGCTGTCAGCAGCAAACTGGTTGAATACAGCTCCTCAGACTGAGGAAGACTTTTGGATGGAAGACGAAACATTTCTACAAATTTTTTTTTTTGAATGTCCAAAGGCCCAGACTTAACTTTTTTTGATTTTTCTACCCGGATTATTGAGCATTCATCAGGACATTAATAGAAACATCTGCTTATTTTACCACAACCTATATTAACACATGGATACAAGTGTGAACACAGCAGAAAACCAGTAGTGTATTAGTAAAGTAGTGTGCGTGTAGCCTAGAGTTTGTTCTGAATGATCGTCACTGCAGGCGTTTCTGATATTTAAACTGAACGGGAATGTAATGCTACAAAGACAACCTGAAAAGATAGTCCTTCTGATCATGACTGATGTTGACACTGAGCACAGAAGCATAAAGACTGCAAGTGGGATGGAGGCAGACTGACTATATGGGCATTTTGTCAAAGTCCAGAATGGCTTGTGGACCGAACACACACAAAGGCCGTCACATTCTCTAAGGGAAGGGACAGCTGAGATTGACTGCCTGGCAGCTGCTGGCCTGAATGATATGCACCTACGGCTGTCTGGCTAATAGCAAACATTTCTATTGATTATGTCCCTGTCCAATAGTTTGGTTTGCTTAGTAGCTCTTACCTTATCAATACTAAACAAACTTCATAGCTTCTCCATTCCAGTTGATAACTCTTCCATCTTTCCCTCCCATCAGGTTAAGAGTCTGGGTGTCATCTTTGATAGCACCCTCTCTTTCTCTTCCCATGTCAATAATATCACTCGGTCAGCCTACTTTCATCTTCGAAACATTAATCGTCTCCGTCCTTCCCTCACTCCTCACTCCACTGCTGTTCTGGTTCACAGTCTAGTCACCTCTCGTTTAGATTATTGTAATTCTCTTCTTTTTGGCCTACCCCAGAAAACCCTTCGTAAATTACAACTGGTCCAAAATTCAGCTGCCCGTATCATTACACGGACCCCCTCAATCCATCACATCACACCTGTTTTAAAACAGCTTCATTGGCTTCCCATCCCATATCGCATCAATTACAAAATACTCCTCCTTACATTCAAAGCTGTCCACAACCTTGCTCCTCCATACCTTTCAGACATTATTCACATTGCTACACCTGCTCGTACCCTCAGATCCTCTTCTTCCATCCAGCTCATTGTTCCCATTGCCCGTCTTGTTACTATGGGGAGCAGAGCATTCAGCTGCTCTGCTCCCCAGCTCTGGAACTCACTCCCACCTGATATTCGCAACACAGACTCATTGCCACATTTCAAAGTCAAACTCAAAACTCACCTGTTTAAAGTAGCCTATGCATGATAACAATTGCATTGTCTTATTTTTTATTTTATTTTTTAAAATTCATTTTACTTGTTTTTTCTATGTTTTTAATGTGTCTGGTTTATTTTTATTTTATTTTTTATGATTGACAATGTAAGGTGACCTTGAGTGCCAAGAAAGGCGCCTACAAATAAAATGTATTATTATTATTATTATTACCTTATATGAATTCTAAGACCCATGTCACTGCAAAGAAAAAAAAAGAAAGCAAAAACAAACAAAACACATTTCCTCTGGATGTGTTTCATCACTGTGTTTTCAATACTGGCTTTGAGCAAAAAAGCAGTCGAGTGCAACGTGAAACTCTCATTCATGTGTTCAAACTTTGGAAATACTATTGTTGTTGGTGTTTTTGAATTTTTGAGCATACTTTGAATGCATGCTGAGGTTTACAGTGTTAAAAGCTGGTAAGGAACTGTGAAAATAAACATGAATACAACTGAACTTTCAACCTGCATTCTGCAACGTGAAACAAAATTATTATTATTTTTTTTTAAATAGCAGTATCGAGGGAAATTTTCAAAACAAACAAACCTTAAAGAATTTCTTAAGAATGAAGCTTTTAGTTGTATACGAGTGTTTGGTGAACATGTAGCTGCTGAACCAGAAAATAGCTGGATCCTTCATGAACTGCTGCAGATGTTTGTCTTGCAGAGCAAATGCAAAGCAAAAAAAAAATTAAAATTAAAAATAACTTGTCAGTGTCTCTGGGCTAGTCTAGATCAGGCGCATCCAATCTTGTCTTCGAAGGCTGCTATCGGGCATGTTTTAATATGCTTCAACACACCTGATTCAATGGTTGAATTACATCTTTATTTTCTGTAGAAGCCTGTTAATTACCCATAGGTTCAAATCAAGTGTGTAGTTATGTACCGTAGTAGTTATATTATTTCTGACCACGTCAAACAAATTGTATACTATTGCTTCAGTTAAACAAAATGTACTACAGTACACTCATTACTAGAAACATCTGAGCAACCTGATGCAATCCTGGACAAAAACTTTGCTTTGACTTATTCTTCTGAAACTTAAATCAGCTGCATTTTACTGCATAATATAAGCACTGTTTTGCCTCTCCTGTTACAAAAAACGAGAGAAAGAATATAAATAAACCTCGCTTAATTCAGCTAAGAACACCAGAACCCACTACAACTTTAACGGGGCATAGAAGAGTAGACATATTAGTTTTTCTGAACAACACAAATTGTGAAAGCTTGTTATGATGTGTAGTAATACAACCTTCATCTCTCTGAGACATTTTTTTCACTGAACTCAGTGAAACTCAGAACACTGACTTTATTTTATTAGTTTGAATCAACACACAAATAAGTCACGAGAGACTCTCTTATTCCTTTATTTTGTGTTAATGAATAATTAAGTAAGCATTATTGAATTCAATGTTTGATAGTCAAAGACTGTTTAGTTCAAACTGTTTAATTCAAGTTGGAAATCCAATGTTATTTCAAAATGTGATCATGATGGATTTTTCTTCTCGAACCTTGCAATGGAGATACAGTGACACTGTTATCTCATTTTAGTTTGAGCTCAGGACAATAATCCATCACAAGAGACTTTTGTTTTTGTCCTACTTAATAATCAAGATTAATAATATCTGTTTTTGCTATTATCATTAATAGGTTCCATATGTGATGCTGTGATGACGTTTGTTTTAATCATGAGTAACAGGTCAACAGTGTTGTAAATGAGTTAAGACAGTTTTAATCTGTTGGATCATAAATGCTGGCTCTTAAACTAACATCTTTATCCTTTCTGACATGATCTAACACTTAACCTCTCCCTCTGACATCCTCTGATGTCATTCTCATGCCTCCTGGTGCCACATGCCCAATCAGGAAGACCTACGTTTCTGGGTCAAGTCAGCTTTAAAAGAGCTCTGACTTCCTGTTTTCCTTCAGTGTGTGGGTGAGCTTGGAACTACCATGAGTTCGCCTAAGAGCTGAATGACGTCTGTCAAGCGTTAAGGACACGTCATCAGTTAAGGACGTGTAACATGCTAAGTTACAAGTCCGCTCCGAGCGTACAGCTCCAACTGGAAGAGTGTTTCTCTGAAGCAGCGGTGGCTCGCCACTAGAGGGCGCCAGGGCGCCGCCCTGCCGCCCTTCTGGAACCTCTGCAGCTGCTCCACCATTTGAAGACTTAATTTTTTTTATAAAAATAAAATAATAAAATAAAAATATTTTGAAATATATGCATATATGTTTTTAGTTGTGTAGGATAAATATGTTATGAGTAATGATGAGTTATATTGTTTGTTTCAAAAAACGTTTTCTGATTGTGACACACTTCCCCAGACAGCAAAAGTTATGTGGGCCGGATCTGGGCCAAATGTATGAAAACATTTGGCCCGCATTTGTAAAATGGATCCGGCCCGGTGTCTTTTTGTCCAACGGGCCAAAACTGGCCCAGATGTGGATTGCGGATCTGGATTGGATCTGGGCCGGAGGTGGGCCAGAAGTGCTACAAAACTACTGCATTCGGCCCAAATGTGGCCCAGATACGGAATCCTTGTTTAGTTTTTAGGCAAATTTGGCCCAGATGCGGCCCAGATGCGGCATCCTCATTTCATTTTTAGGCGGATTTGGCCCAGGTCCGGCCCAGTAGAGTAAGTCGAATCTCAAAACGCGGCCCAGATCTGGTTCAAACCCGCAATACAGATATGTACAACAGGTCTAAATAGAGCACACACAAAATATCCACATAAGTTGTTGCTTAAAAACTGTTTATTCATGAGCAAAACAAATTCAAAAATGTTAAAAAGTTAAAATTGATAACAATGATAACATAACAACCTTAATAATAAAAGAAACTACAATTACCAGAGGTATGCATCATAAATACCATGATCTGCTTCTGTATGACAGTTTCAGTGTCCTTCAGTCATTTTAAGAGTCAGTCACAGCAGAGGAAAGCGACGTCCTCACTCATCTGTGATGAATCTCCAAATGCAGGACTGTCTGTGGCAGAGATTCACCTTAGCACTTTGTGGAAGATGTGAGGTTTCAAAGTCAACTTTTATTGTCAGAACTGCAATATGTACAGGACATAAACAGGATTGAAATTGCATTTCTCTCTCAGTCCCTCGGTGCAAAAGTAACCATTTAAACACTAAAACACTAAAACATTTAATAAACATAAGCATAAAATAGTAAAAGTGTAACACTGTCCTGACAGTTACACCAACACTAAAACACTAAACATTTAATGACATAAGCATAAAATGAAATGATAAAAGTGTAATACTGTCCTGAGTTATTGCATAGTAGTATAAAAAGTATATAAAGTGTATCTATAAAATAAACTGAAGGTTCTAGCATTGACATTTGCAAAGAGTGGCAAAGCAGCATATGAGTTAATGTACACAGTATATGTATGAGGTAGTTGATGTTGGTATAGAGGCAAAGTGGCATATGCAGTAAGGCACATTGGGCATCCTTAAATAAGGCTAGTCAGAGAATACTGTATATGTATCAGCAGTAGTGTAGATATAAAAGTAGTGTAAATGTAAACAGTAGTAATAAATGTAAACAGTATTAATGTAAACAGTGAATATAAACAGTAGTATGACTATAGGCAGTAATGTAATACAAACAGTGCAAATATGAGAAGTAGTGCAAACTGAATGAGCACATGACTGAGAGTTTAGTGAATAACCCGTTTGATGACACAGGGACCAGTGTTAAAATCTTTGTGTTGTGTGGTAATGTGTGAGAAAGTTTTTTGTGTTAAGGCAGTTCAAATGGGAGGGGAGGCAGAGCAGGCAGAGTGTTTAGCATCCTTACTGCCTGATGAACAGAGCTGTCTCTCAGTCTGCTGGTTCGAGCCTGGAGACTCCTCAGTCTCCTCCCTGAAGGCAACAGTCTAAAGCAGCTGTGTAGTGGGTGTGTGGGATCACCTGCCATGCAGTGGGCTTTCCGAGTGAGGCGTTTGCTGTGTAAGTCCTGCAGTGAGGGGAAGGAGGTGCCGACGATCTTCTCAGCTGCTCTCATGATGCGCTGGAGGCTCTTGCGGCAGGATGCAGTACATGCACCAAACCACACAGTGATGCAGCTGGTCAGGACACTTTCTATGGCACCTCTGTAGAAGGTGCACATGATGGGGGTTGAAGCTCCAGCCCTTTTCAGCTTGCGGAGAAAGTAGAGACGCTGGTGAGCCTTCTTTGCCAGTGCTGCAGTGTTCCTGCTCCAGGACAGGTCCTTTGAGACGTGCACTCCCAGGAACTTGGTGCTGTCTACTCTCTCCACTGCGGTGCTGTTGATGGTCAGAGGGGCATGTTGGGCATCCCTCTTCCTGAAGTCCACGACAATCTCCTTTGTCTTCTCCACGTTGAGAGTGAGATTGTTGTGTCCGTACCACAAGGCCAAGCGGCTCACCTCGTTCCTGTAGTCCGTCTCATCGTTGTTGCTGATGAGACCCACCACTGTTGTGTCGTCCGCAAACTTGATGAAGTGGTTGGAGCTGTATGATGGTGTGCAGTCGTGTGTTAGCAGGGTGAATAGAAGGGGGCTCAGTACACATCCTTGTGGGGTCCTCATTGCTAGCAACATTAGCATTTGGAGGTCAGACAGGAGCCTAAGAAAAGCACAAAGAAAAACAAGATTATAACCAGGCAATACCAAAAAACAATATAATAAAACAAAACAGCCAGCCACTAGGGAGCACAAGCCATTGTATCTCTTGTGCCGGTCCCAAGCCCGGGTAAATGGTGAGGGTTGTGTCAGGAATGGCATCCGATGTAAAACACTTGCCAAAACCATAATGCGAGTTCATCAAAGTGAAACCATACCAGATCGGTCGAGGCCCGGGTTAACAACGTCCGCCACCGGTGCGGAAATTGTACTACTGTTAGTCGAAGACGCCGAGGAGGAAAACGTGTCAGGAGACAGAGGGAGAGGAGGAAAGTGAAGAATGTAGGACTGAGGGTTGCAACTCTAAATGTGGGGACAATGACAGGCAAAGGTAGAGAGCTGGCTGACATGATGCAGAGAAGAAAGGTAGATGTTTTATGTGTCCAAGAGACCAAGTGGAAGGGCAGCAAGGCTCACAGTATTGGAGCAGGGTTTAAACTGTTTTACCATGGTGTGGATAGAAAGAGAAATGGAGTAGGGGTGGTCCTGAAGGAGGAGTTGGCAAAGAATGTAGTAGAGGTGAAGAGAGTGTCAGATAGGGTGATGTGTCTAAAGGTAGAAGTAGAAGGTCTGATGCTAAACATAGTAAGTGGTTATGCTCCACAGGTTGGATGTGATGGGGAGGAGAAAGATAAATTTTGGAAAGATTTGGATGAAGTGATAGAGAGTATTCCCAGGGAGGAAAGAGTGGTGATTGGAGCAGACCTGAATGGACATGTTGGTGAAGGAAACAGAGGGGATGAGGAAGTGATGGGTAGGTTTGGTGTCAAGGAAAGAAACCAGGAAGGACAGATGGTGGTGGATTTTGCCAAGAGAATGGAAATGGCTATAGTCAATACCTATTTCCAAAAGAGGGAGGAACATAGAGTGACCTATAAGAGTGGAGGAAGGAGTACACAGGTCGATTACATTCTGTGTAGAAGAGGAAACCTGAGAGAGATTGGAGACTGTAAGGTTGTAGCAGGGGAGAGCGTGGCCAGACAGCATCGGATGGTTGTGTGTAGAATGACTGTTGTTGCGAAGAAGAGAACAAGAGTAAAACCAGAGAAGAAGACCAAATGGTGGAAGCTAAAGAAAGAAGAATGTTGTGAGAAATTCAGAGACGAGCTGTTAAAGGCTCTGGGTGGTAAGAAAGAGCTTCCAAGTGACTGGGCTACTACAGCAACAGTAATTAGAGAGACAGGTAGGAAGGTACTTGGTGTGTCATCTGGACAAAGAATGGAAGATAAGGAAACCTGGTGGTGGAATAGTGAAGTGCAGGACGCCATTCAAAGAAAGAGATTAGCCAAGAAGAAATATGACTGTGAGAGGACTGAAGAGCGGAGACAGGAATATAAGGAGATGGGACATAGAGCAAAGAGGGAAGTAGCTAAGGCAAAGCAGAGGGCGTACAATGAGTTATATGGGAGACTGGACACTAAAGAGGGCGAGAAGGACTTGTACCGATTGGCAAGACAGAGGGATCAGGCTGGAAAGGATGTGCAGCAGGTTAGGCTTATTAAATATGGGAATGGGAATGTTCTAACAAGTGAGGAGAGTGTGATGGGAAGATGGAAGGATTACTTTGAGGAGCTAATGAATGAAGAGAATGAAAGAGAAAGAAGAGTGGAGGTAATAGAAACTGTGGACCAGGAAGTGGGAAAAATTAGTGAGGGTGAAGTCCGGAAAGCTCTGAAAAGAATGAAGAAGGGGAAGGCAGTAGGACCTGATGACATACCAGTGGAGGTTTGGAAATGCCTTGGAGAGATGGCAGTGAGGTTTTTGACTCAAATATTTAATGGAATATTTGAGGGTGAGAAAATGCCTGAAGAATGGAGAAGAAGTGTGCTGGTTCCCATTTTTAAGAACAAGGGTGATGTACAGAGTTGTAGCAACTACAGGGGAATTAAGTTGATGAGCCACACAATGAAGATCTGGGAGAGAGTTGTGGAAGGAAGGCTTAGACAAGAGGTGACTATCTGTGAGCAGCAGTATGGTTTCATGCCAAGAAAGAGCACCACAGATGCCATCTTTGCTTTGAGGATGTTGATAGAGAAGTACAGAGAGGGTCAGAAAGAACTCCATTGTGTGTTTGTGGATTTAGAAAAAGCATATGACAGGGTGCCAAGAGAAGAGGTGTGGTATTGCATGAGGAAATCTGGAGTGGCAGATAAGTATGTTAGACTGGTACAGGACATGTATGAGGACAGCAGGACAGTGGTGAGATGTGCTGTAGGAGTGACAGATAGCTTCAAGGTGGCGGTGGGATTGCATCAAGGATCGGCTCTGAGCCCCTTCTTGTTTGTTCTGGTGATGGACCGACTAACAGATGAGGTCAGGCAGGAATCCCCATGGACTATGATGTTTGCAGATGACATTGTGATCTGTGGTGAGAATAGGGAACAGGTGGAAGAGAACTTGGAGAGGTGGAGGTATGCACTTGAAAGAAGAGGAATGAAAGTCAGCCGTAGTAAGACAGAGTACATGTGTGTGAATGAGAGGGAGGCCAGTGGAACAGTGAGGCTACAAGGAGCAGAGGTCACAAAGGTGCAGGACTTCAAGTACTTGGGGTCCACTGTCCAGGAAAATGGGGAATGTGGTAAAGAGGTGAAGAAGAGAGTCCAGGCAGGATGGAGTGGATGGAGAAAAGTTTCAGGAGTGATTTGTGACAAAAAGGTGTCAGCAAAGGTCAAAGGAAAAGTTTACAAGACAGTGGTGAGACCAGCTATGTTGTATGGTCTGGAGACGGTGTCATTGACAAAAAGACAGGAGAAAGAACTGGAAGTAGCAGAAATGAAGATGCTGAGGTTCTCCTTAGGAGTGACAAGGATGGATAAGATCAGGAATGAGATCATCAGAGGTACAGCACATGTTGAACAACTGGGAGATAAAGTTAGGGAGGCCAGACTGAGATGGTTTGGACATGTCCAGAGGAGGGACAGTGGGTATATTGGTAGAAGGATGTTAGAAATGCAGCTGCCAGGAAAAAGACAAAGAGGGAGACCAAAGAGGAGATATATGGATGCAGTTAGAGAGGACATGGAGGTAGTTGGAGTGAGGACAGAGGATGCAGAGGACAGAGTGAGGTGGAGGAGGATGACTCGCTGTGGCGACCCCTGAAAAGGGAAAAGCCGAAAGAAGAAGAAGAATATAATAAAACAAAAACAAACAAACATAAGAAATTGTCATAACTTACGTGTGCATGTAGTCAGCTGGAGGCTCTCAACACATTTAGTCAAGTATTAGAGAATTCAGTGAGGCCTAGGTCAGAGGATATGGACATCAGAGATTGTAAAATAAATTCAAATCATGCAGGTAACAATTAATGAAGAACCCCAACTGACATAATTAGAAGTAAAAGCCAAAATACTGTATATAAAATGACCAATAAATACACTTGAAATGCATCAATTAAATTAAAAAAGGAGAACTTTACCTCATGTTTTATAATTTAATTTACCTTCATATTTATTTTTATGCTTTGTTCCAATAAACTTTACATACTGTTTTTAAAAACATATTTTTGTGTTCCTTTTTACTTGTATCTGCATTTGTGCCTCCCAATATTTATATTGTAAATATTTATTTATTTTATATTTATTCCCCCAAAAGTCTTTTTATTTCCATGTGTTTTTACACTTCTCTGTCACCCGTTTTTACTTCATCTTATGTATTTCTGTCTCATGATGTAAATAAGGTGGGCAGAGCTTCTTGGGTCAGCTCCACTTCTATTGGTCAAAAAAACAGGAAGGAGCAGGATCCATGTGTAGATCTACTGTGCATGAAGCAGAAATGCATAAGGTAAAGTCAAAACAGGAGACATAGAAATGTAAGACCCATTTAAAAAAGAAAAACTTGTGGGAAAAAAATATAAACAATAATTGAATATAAACATTAAAAGGCACAAATGCATCTACAAGAAAAACAAAAATATATATTTTAAAAATACAGTAAAATGTAAATTATAAGCAGAAATATATAATTTATTGGAACTAACCTGGAAAATAAAAAGGTCAATTAAATTATATAACATGAAGTAAATTTCTCCTTTGTAATTTAATTTGTGCATTTTTAGTGTATTTATTAATTTATCAGTCCATTCATATACATGCTTTTACTTCTAATTATGTCAGTTTTGATCTTCCATAACAATGAACATACCAAACAATGGAAAACAAAAACCAAAGTAGCCAGCACTTACCCATTACAGGGTTGGCCTCACAGGTACTTCTTTGTGTACAACTGGATCCAGAAGCTTTAGGTATTTTTCTCCCAGACTAGCCGAGGGAAAAAAAAGACAATGTAGTACTGAAATGTGTGTGTATACAGTATTTAAATGTTAAAATTTACAGATTATACCTGACAACAGGTCCAGAGGAAAATGTTGGAGCAGGTAGGTGGGACTCGAGACCTTTAAAACAAAAGTACATTTACTCTTAAAGTACAAATGATATGGTTGCAGACGTACTAACCAAACCAGCAACCAAGATGAAGTTGAAAAAGTATGAAATGTTTGTTTGGTGTATGAAGAATTTATTTAGGTTTGAAACATTAAGAGCCTGAGGGAGTTACCCAAAATGTGAGCAAGTGGGGGTGTTGACATTATGAATGTTTTTGTATTGCTCTCATTTTGTTTGAATTTGTTTTTCTTTATAGGCTTGTTTTGTATTGGATGCTCAGATGCATCATGTGACTTTTAATTTACTGCACCTGTGCAGCTTTAATTAATAAAAGGTGTGTGCTCCTTCAAACTCTGGGTGAATGAAGTGGAGCAACATGAAACCAAACCATGTTCAAGCGTCACGTTTAATGCTGAGAGCAAAGTGAACTCTGTTAACAAAAAATCAGTGTCTTAATTGCTTTACTCAAACTACCGGTACTTAGAAATTACCTCTCAATGACGAGTGGCTCACTTTACCGCAGTTCTCAAGGCTAGGTTCTGAGTCTGATCCAGTTGTGTCAGATGGGGTTGGATTGAAGAGCTGAGAGCAGAGAGGCACAGCTGATCTCTGACAACCTGCAGAATCAAAGAGAACATGTGATAAATCTTTAGTTTCTGTTCTACATGCATCACTTTGATGCTTCCATCAACTTAGAGACAAATAAAGAGCATTCAAACCTAAAGATTCGCATCAACAAGGGACAAACACCTCTGCTGTGTTACTATGAACAGTTTAGCACCACCACCACCAAAGTCTGGCACTCATATTAGCCTGCCTGTGTGTCTGTTAGCAAAATATCTCATGTTCCAGTAAATCTTTAATGAAACTCTCAGAAAGTAATTGACTCTCAAGACCTCGTGAATGAGATATATCTTCCTTCAGCCTCTTGTTTAAGCAGCTACAAAAACAGTATGTTGCTGAAATACGTATTTAAAGTAAATTAGTATCTCAGCCTGGCTGCGGTTATTGTTCTGCTGACTAGTGAGCGCATGTGTGTTAACAGACGCGACGCAAACAGCGTGAGGATGCGGGGCCTGTCTCTTTGAAAAACCATCCAGGAACTAAGCCAAAAAAAAAAAAAAACGTAGCATATATGGCTTATTTAAACGCTAGAATAACCTAACCTGCAGTGTTTTACTTGCCTCAAATTATCTGCCTCAGCAGCATACACGACACACCCGTTTTAGCTCGTTGTTAGCTTAGCTTTTAGCAACAGCAGGTTTTGTTCATTCAACTGAACAGAGCTAAAAAAGCTAGCAAATAAACAAAACCGAACCGACCTTCAACTTCCAACTGAATGTCCAGTCGTCGTCCAGAGTCTGACCAGTCGACGTCTAATAAAAAGCAAGTTTTACGAGCGCTGAGTCCAACACAACAACAGCTTCTTGTCCAACAGTTGAAAGGAAATGGCTACATTTGAAAGAAGCGCGCGAAGCAAGAGGCGTTGATTGGTTGGATATGATCACATGCTACTTCACCCGATAAACAAGAGTGGCGTTGATTGGTTAGGACAAAGTTCACATGCAACCTGACAAGCAAGAGTGGCGTTGATTGGTTGGGACGTACATGATCATATATATATACAACAATATAAAAAAACAGCTCGAGCTGTTTCAAAAAACTGACAAAACGTTTAAAACAGAAGTACTAAAAATAAACCAGTGTGAAAATACTTTGTGTAAAATATCTTGGCCAAAAGTTTAAACATAAGTATAGATTAAGTATACTTAGACTTTTAGTTTATTTTTAGTATAAGTCAAGTATTGTGTAAAATAAACTTGGCCAAGTATACTTTTGATAAGTACCTAAAAAGTATACTGAAAGTATACTCTTATTTTTTTAGTTTAAAATTAGTGTACTTTAAGTATACTTGCATATACTACTTTTTGGTAAGGGATCACTTCTCTCAGTGCTGCGTCTGTTGCTTAAAAAAAATAAAGCCAAGGAAGGCGCAGTTGGCTTGCAGTCTGGGACCAGATCAGAGCCAGATGCCAGTCTTTGTAAACCTCTGAGGCTGGCGCATTCGGTCTGCAGGCAAAAACCGGATCAGAACCACACCCAGCGCAGGTGTCAGTGCAGCTCATGATCTCAGAATCGGGGTGGAACTGGCACACAACACCACGCCGTCTCTGACTGTTATGCGGATCTGGCGACTTGTAAACGAGCCCGGTAAGGAGTTGGCTCAGAGTTGTAAACCGCATCTGACTGTTATGCGGATCTGGCGACTTGTAAACGGATCCGGCCCAAATGTAAATGCTGTCTGGGTCCGGTTTTCTCTGGGCGCCGGCAGCTAAACCATTGACTCTCGTTATCAGTTGCACATGCGCAGTTATGTCCCATCTTTACAAAACTATTGGAGTGTTCAGGGTGCAGTTTTCGCCGTCCTAGTGCCTGGACTCGTCTAATGTGAACGCTGCGTTTCAGCAGTGTGTTTCCGGTCTTTTTTTTCTTCTTTTTTTTTCTGGGATTACAGAGACGTGCAGTGACTGAAACAGGCTTGCTCAGGTACATTTAACTAATTTAAAGCCCTTTATTTAATATCTCTTTGCATTTCTGACTGATATGCCTCTCAGATATTAGATGGCTCTGTGAAAAAGCCTTCAGCTGACTGCAAATGGGAAGTGATGAGTTTTTTTTTTCTTTGTTTGTTTGTTAGCATGCTAGCGCTAGCCGCCTGGTTATTGACTCTGAAGGCTACATTTATTTAAATTTGCCAGTGGTGGAGAAAGTACTCAAACACTGTACTTAAGTAAAAGTACAAATAAACAGACAAAAATGTACTCTAGTAAAAGTAGAAGTACCATATTAATGTTTTTACTTAAGTAGAAGTAAATAAGTACTTGATTTTAAAAATACTTAAAAGTATTAAAGTAAAAGTACTTGCTGAATGTATTACCTAATCCAATGATCTACAATATCATAAGTGTGCATACTGTATGTATATTTTCTGTAATACATTAATAGTGTTGAGTCATTTTAATGAACAATGCTGCAGATAATACAGTACTGTACATGTTTTTATTGTGTTTACTCTGTGACACAGTTCACACTTGGACTTGTGATTCTGTGCGTCAGAATTTCAGGGATGACCTACAGAGTTAAATGACATTAAGCAAAATAAGAAAGATTATACCTGTGAAAGTTTTTATTTAACACAAAC
>JBBPBX010012163.1:38593-54558 GCA_038048925.1 Garcialebias charrua | reverse complement strand
CACAAAGGAAACTCAAAGGTCATGACAGGACAGAGTTTTCTCTCTAAAAACAACATGGCAGCACAACAGATGTGGAAAGTTTCATGTGAAGGAACAGGTACAGTTCACCGACCCGCTGTCATCAAGTTGTTTGGAACATGTTGCCAGTGATCAAGTTGTTTGGAACATGTTGCCAGTGATCAAGTTGTTTGGAACATGTTGCCAGTGATCAAGTTGTTTGGAACATGTTGCCAGTGATCAAGTTGTTTGGAACATGTTGCCAGTGATCAAGTTGTTTGGAACATGTTGCCAGTGATCAAGTTGTTTGGAACATGTTGCCAGTGATCAAGTTGTTTGGAACATGTTGCCAGTGATCAAGTTGTTTGGAACATGTTGCCAGTGATCAAGTTGTTTGGAACATGTTGCCAGTGATCAAGTTGTTTGGAACATGTTGCCAGTGATCAAGTTGTTTGGAACATGTTGCCAGTGATCAAGTTGTTTGGAACATGTTGCCAGTGATCAAGTTGTTTGGAACATGTTGCCAGTGATCAAGTTGTTTGGAACATGTTGCCAGTGATCAAGTTGTTTGGAACATGTTGCCAGTGATCAAGTTGTTTGGAACATGTTGCCAGTGATCAAGTTGTTTGGAACATGTTGCCAGTGATCAAGTTGTTTGGAACATGTTGCCAGTGATCAAGTTGTTTGGAACATGTTGCCAGTGATCCCAGCAGACACTTCTGATAGTCTCATTTGGGGCGTCATATTTTTGGTCCTGTAGACTCATTCGGCTGGATTTAGCTCATTGATACGATCACTGCTAACACTTGACCTGACATGACAGCAGAGCTGCAGTGAAACCTGCCGAGTCCAGCTGTGCAGATGTTTGGGGGCGGAGCTACAGGATCACTTAGCCCAGGGGCCTACCAGCTGGTTAAGGAAGCACTAAAGCAGGAGTTCCCAACCACCGGGCAGGTCACCAGTTCCGGGCCTTGGATCATTTGATACCTTGCCACCTAAAAAGTATATAAAGTTTTATTTTGATTTATTTTTCTAGTTCTTAGTCTGCATGGTATCTTATTTTGAAAATCAATCACGTTCATCTGTCCAGTTTTCACGGTTTGTCTCAGTCGCTGTTATTTACTTGCAGTGTTAAGCTGTCTACATAACTTTATCAAAAATGAGTAAAAAACAAATGTTGCTGAAGAACTTTAAATAAGGGAAAAGGCCTAAAGATGAGAGAGCAGAAATGAGTGTTTAATTGTTTTTATTGTTTTATGTAAATCGTCTGCTGCTCAACAATCCAGCAGCTTGACCTGCAGGAAGAGCGGCCTCAGCAGCAACACGTCAGACACGTTGCAGTTTCTGCCCACTCAGCAATCAGGACCTGCAGGAACTTGATGTCACAGTGAACCCACTTGAAACTGACGCAACAAGAGAGAAACTGCATGAAAGAACAGGAATTAGTGTTTGATCAAACTGCAAACAGTGAAGTGTCCAAACGTCACATTCAAACTTCAGTATGTTTAGCAAACAGTTTCCAAAGTGCACATGTTTAGACAGTGACAGCAAACATCTGTCCAGCAGTTTGATCAACTGTTTGACACAAGATTCTGATATTAAAAATAATTGAATTAGGCTCACATGTATCAAATGAAACAAACATTTTTCAATCACTGGACTTACTGTAATTTAGCAGCTTGTTTCTTGAAAAGAGGGTGATTCTGTAGCCTGGCCCTCGCCATTCCTACGCAGCTCCGCTCAATTCTCATTTCCCTTCACTTCTGGCATTTCTCCCATCCACAAGGATATCTCCGGTAGGTTTTGACCGGACCAATCAGAGAACAGAAGGCGGAGTTTTGAACGACGTCGACTGACGTCGTCATTCAAAATGGCTGCCGCCACGAACGAATTTTCATCAAAACAAGGTAAAAAACTATTATTTCTCTGCTGAGAAAAAATATAGTTCATAGCTGACGTTATATCAGAAGTGTTCCTGAGCTTAACAGTTCCTAAATCAATTCACGAAATGGTCAAATCTGCTGGATATTAAATAGTTTCGGTTTGATATTTTCCAAACAGCCTCGGGTGCGCTACGAAAATAAATGATAAAAAATCGAATTTTATCTCAAATGTTTCATCTAGGCCAACAGTCAGTAAATTAAAGACATATAATTACACACTGGTGGCAGAAAAAATATCCACCGAGTGGTTTCTGAGCAATTTATCTGATAGCCTGGACCTCGTCAGGCTAAACTAACAAAACTCTGCCTCCTGTTCTCTGATTGGTCCATTCAAAAATCTCCAGGAGAAATCGTTGTCTATGGCAGAGATGCCAGACCCTAGTCCAAAGCGAAGTGAAGGACATGGGTCTGGTATCAACCAGGCTAGTGATTCTGTAACAAACAGTTCAAGTTCAGTTTAATTCTTTCTATTGTTTAGTTTTACAAAATCCACATGTTAATTAAAAAACTTTAGCTTTCATAGTTTAAGCAATTTTAGAATGGCCATTCACAGATGAGATATTTGTTACAATTAACATTTAGAAACAAAAGAAAATACAAACTATAATAAAATTAATAAAAAAACATACAAATAAAATAAACTACAACACCACCATGTGAAAAAAAAAAAAACCTAAGAATAATTTTTGACACCAAAGATGAAACATTTGTTTAAAGAGTGAGTGCTGAGCTCTGACATGGAGAAGAGTGGTGGACAGTTGGAGATGTGACCTCTGACCTTTGCTCTGGCTCTCATGTTCCCCACACAGAGTGGTTTTAGAGGGAGGGACTCCCTCCTCTCTGTCCTCACACTGATCCATGCTGCTGGATTCACATCAGCTCACACACACTTTCTACGTTCACCTGCAGAGGAAACACACATCATTCATGTGAACATCAACTCTGCTCCTCCTTTCCATGATGTGTGCTGTAAAAAGATCAGCTGCTCCTCCTCTGGTTGGCTCTTTGTTTCTTCTCAGCTTCAGCTGAATGCAGTCAGACAGCAGAGTGAGGCAGAGGAAGCTGCATCAGCTGCTGCACTTCTACTATCAGTCCACTAGATGGAGTCATGGAGCTGCAGGCCAGCACACACACATTTCATTCACTGACACACACTGAGTGAGTGAGTGGAAGCTTCAGTGTGTTCACATTCACTCAGTTGAACATTGAAGCTTCATTTGAGCTGATAGAAGCTGCAGCAGAGGATCATCAGTGTTCAGAGCATCACACTCATTCCTCCTGTTCTGTTTCACACTTTACAACAGCAACTACAAACACAGACACGTGTTACATCTCAGCTGCTGGGAGGACGCCATGAAAGCACAGAAAACATTCAAATCATTCTTCTTCACTCAAAGTCTCACTGAAGGCACACTTCACAGCATTTCAAAATAAAAGTCCCTGATTTTTCCCTGAGTGAATCCTGAAATTCCAGGAGATCTTTCAGTCACAAGACGCTCAGAGCTGAGCTGCTTAGGTGGAGGCAAAGATTTATTGTAGCAGTGAGAGATCTGATGCTTCAACGCTCTGAGTCATGAAAGGAGGAACAAACTGGTAAACTGGAGGAGCAGAACATGGACTCACTGGTACCAGAATACTAGCATTAATACATGTGCACGTCACAATCTGTGAAAAATCATCTTTTAATCATCAGATCAGTTCAAATTCTCTGTTTTCAATGTCTGGAAAATGTGAAAGTGGTTTTCCAGGTTTTCAAGGCTCCAGTTTCCCTCTATTGATGATGAAGTCAAGAGACTTTTATTTTAAAAACACTAAAATTAGTAAATGTTTATGATTCTTTCACCATGAAATTTAATAAAAATCACAAACAGACAAATTAAAGATGAAAAACATTCTTAATAAGACACATTTGAAGAAGATGTTTTCATCCAGTTTCTGTTAAAGATAAAAAGTATCAAAATAAAAATGTCCTTAAAGCTGCTATATGTAACTTTTCTAACAATATATTTTAGACTGATGTTAGAGAAGTAATCTCTGAAAAAAACTTTAAAAAAAATATTGTCCCCTTGCTTCTCCAGGTGGTAAATAGGCATTTCTAAAAAGAAAAAGTGACCCGCCATTAACCAGCCAATAAAAACAGAGTTTGAATTTGAATTTCAGCAGACCATGGGAGAGCAGAGCTATATATGAGTCTCTCCCACCTGAAGAACGATGCTCTGCAGCTTTGTTGGAACACCTGAGCTGCAGGTGAACATCTGGACTGATGTGTCAGACGTCACATGATGGAGGAGAGAAACTTCTGTTCCTGTCAGCGTCCAGCTGAACGCTGGGGTCACATTTCTGTCCTGCAGCCAGTCTCAGCACTCGTTAAGCCCCGCCCCCTGTCTCAGGTAGGCTCCTGACTCCGCCTCCTGTTTCCAGATGTTGAATGAGTGTCCAGAATGTTTGTAGGTGAGAAGATGAGGATGTTGCTGCTGCTTTGTGCTGCAGAAGAACTCCTGTGTGTGTTTGTTGTTCAGTGTGGACTCAGTGATAGTTTCTTGTCAGGATGTTGGAGACCAAAGTGGATCACTGCTCCTGAAACTCTGACATCAAAGGATTTATAGCATCTCATGCAGACACTGTTCTAGAAACTTCACATCACTCTCACTGTAACTCTACATGCTCACACACACTGCATTCTGGGACTTTTTGCATCTACAGCACAAAAATACAGAAAACTTTATAGTTTACATTGTAGTGAAAGTTGCTCCGGTCACGAAAACTTTATAGTTTACATTGTAGTGAAAGTTGCTCCGGTCACTTTGGAGGCGTGGCCTGTGTTCACTTGTATCAGGTTAAATGGGTTTCAGTTTCCTGCTCTGGTTTGAAACTGGAAATACACTTGTTGTCACAATGGCTGCTGTCTGTCTGTTAGCAAAATATCTCATGAACCACTGGATGAGTTGTAGTGAAACTTGCAGAAAGTCATCATTGGATGTACGTCTACAACTGATTAGTTTTTGGAGTCAGCTGAAGTTACAATGGCTGCCACAGTTAACTGAACTTAAAAACATAAAACATGTCTATAATTCAGTTTTACAGATGTTGATGTCACGTTTGGGGTGGTAGTAGCTGAGAGGAATCCCCAACACACAGTCTGAGCACTAATAGATTGTCTGAGACCTTGGTTTACAATTCTGACATTAAATTATTAAACTCAACTCTGTCTGTTAGCAAAATATCTCATGAACCAGTGAAGATATTTTAATGAAACTTTCCAGAGATAATCAGTGGATGTACGTCTACAACTGATTTAAGTTTTGGAGCCGACCCAGTTTGTCAAAATGATTTTCTTTCCTTCATCAGCAGCTAAATGTAGAATATTTGATGCTTCATGGAGTCACATAGTGTTTCATCAAACAGCTGGTTGTGCTGCTGTTTTAAATTGTGTCCTAAATGTGAAAAGTGATGCGAGGACATCATTTGATTGTCCACTCTGAAGACTTTAGAGAAAGACAAACAGAGGTTTCAGTGCAGAGGCGGCTCCAGGGGGGAGCTAGGGTGTGCTATAGCCCCCACCCAGAAAATATCACATTATTATTTTTTCATCTGAGTTAATATTCTTTAACATGTGGTTGTTGTGATATTTTCCTCGCAAAACACAACTAATGAAATAAAAAGAAATCAGTGATTATATCTAGTAAAAAACAATCTGATCCACCAGCTGAAGCCCACAAAGATGAGTGATGCTCTCAACACTGACCCAGTAAGGAGCAGAAACTGGTGACATGATGCCTCTGGTTATGCCATTTTTAGCTAATACAACTTGATAAGGCATTTCCTGGCTTGCAGTGATAATAAATGACTTATCTGGTCACATGAAATAACTACTTTTAACCAAAATCCAAAATAAACTAAAATAGCCTCACTGGATCTAAATTCATGCGTGTATAAAACTGAGATAATTCCTGCTCAAAGAGTTAATTTTGCCTTAGACAAGAGAATTAAGCCTTGACTGATTTATTATTATAGCTTGTTTATTATTGTTGTTGATTTTTAGTTTGATTATTTTTGTAATAAAACTTAAAAGGCTACTTTATTTGGATGATTATTCATTTGTTCTGGTATAGAACTCCCTGTAATAACATATTCACCCTTTACTAATCAGAATCAGTCACTGAAGTACATTGTAGAATATATTGATTAAGTTGTTGTTGGTCAGTAAACTGACCAGTGGGTGCCAAACTTTAATGAATGAAAAATAAATAAAAAAAATGTAGTGGGGCTGAGATGGAAAAGGTGTCATCCTTCTTCCTCCATCTCACCATTCCTTATGGCTACAAGCTTCTACCCCAAGGTTGTTAGACTCATGAACCCCTAGTCTGAATTATCACTGTGAAAACAAATCACTGTAATACATTTGGTTATGTGCTGCTGATCTCATGCTGCTGATCTATTTCATGTTGCTGTGTTCACTCGTCCTCATCTGCTCACACAGACTCATGTTCGTGCTGCTGTTGTTTGGCGCATTGTTTCGTACTAGTAGTGCTTAGTGTATTTTTAGTTTAGTGTATTTCTTATTTCATGTCTCTGATCTTTTTTTACTGTTTTTCTTTACAATTTGTATTTTTGTTGGATGTAACTGGGACCCTGTCCATAGTTTCGTTCCACCTTATGTGATGATGTGAATGACACACATTGACCTTGAGAACTGAAAGAACAAATGATCCTTCATAGCATCCTCAGTAAAATGCTTAGCCCCCCCCTTAGCACCTGCAGAAAAATATCTCTGGAGCCGCCATTTTCTGTGAGACACTTGAAGCTGGACGTGTTCATTGAAGTGTTTCTTGTGAGCAGACTCCAACATGTCTCTGGTGTCAGACTCAAACACTCGGGACACATCAGCTGAAATAAAGTCCACTTTGCTGCAAACATCTGCTGCTGTGAAAACAAAGTGGAAACATGAACGCAGCAGCAGGAAAAGTCATTTTGAACGCTGCACACAAGATGACTTTTCTGTGGATCATCAGTGAAAATATTGTCCACAAGTGATTTCAGCAGCATGTGGTGGTTGAGGCCAGTGTTCCTTTAACAGCTGTTTCCTCTTGCTCACATCTGTTTGACAGAATCAAAGGAGTGAAATAGTTAGAAATGTGTTCCAGTTTGATCCAGGTGAAGTTGAAGAATTCAAAGTGAAAGAATTCAACAAGAGCCTCAACAGTCTTCTACTCTCCATCATGTTCAGCCTCTGGATTGAGACGTTTCAAACTGAAAAGTTCATTTCCTTTGGCTTCCAATGATTTTAGCAGCTCAAGTCTTTTTTCATTGACTCCTTTAAGAATAGATTTGGACTTGTTCTTAAATGTTGTGTTTGAACACCTTCACTTTGTTGTTTTATGGATGTTATTTTGGAGTTTGTTGTTCAGCACATTGGTCAACTCTTGTTGTTTAAATCTGCTTTATTAATAAAGTTGATCTCATTTGATTCATGGATCAGCCTGTATTCTATATTTATACAACATGTAATGATGTTACACAACTATTTGATGTTTTTTCTAAGAGAATGGCTGAACTTTAGGACTTGATGACAGTTTTTCTACCTGATTGTTGTTTATTTGATGAAGAAATGTGATTTGATGTCTCTGTGATTTAAATGTGTCTGGAATGACAAAAAGAAAAAAGAACTTGAACAAGTTTCTGTCCACAGTCACACTGACTAAAGCTGACACATTAAAGCTGGTCAAACTTTGCTCGGCGGCTCCTCTCATCACTCCGTCCTGGAGTTTGTTTAAGGAGTTATTTTATACAATAGGACCAAGTGTACTCCAGATTATTAATACCAGTCTTTCCTCTGGTATGGTACCAGAGATTTTTAAACATGCATTTGTACGCCCTTTACTTAAAAAAACAGGCCTTGACCCCTCTCTCTGCTCTAACTTCAGGCCCATCTCTAATCTTCCTTTAATTTCTAAACTGTTATGGAAGGTTGTTTACAACCAGCTGGTACCATTCTTAGAGGAGAATGGCATCACTGAGCCGTTTCAGTCTGGGTTTAAAGCCCGCCACAGTACAGAGAGTGCACTTCTGAGGGTTTCAAATGATATTTTTCTTTTAACAGATTCAGGAAAGTTTGTTGTTTTATTGCTTTTAGATTTGTCTGCTGCATTTGACACTGTTGACCACAGGTTTTTAATCTCTCGTCTTGAGCACTGTGCCCTCAATTGGTTTAGGTCCTATTTAGCCAATATGAGTTTTTGTGTAAAAATGGACAATTTCATATCTTCCACTGCTCCTCTTCCACATGGCGTACCCCAGGGCTCTATCCTTGGTCCTCTTTTATTTGCTCTTTATTTATTCCCCCTCGGCTCAATTTTTAGGAAACATGGGATAGCTTTTCACTTCTATGCTGATGATTGCCAGATATATCTTCCCCTGGCACAAAACAATACACTCCAGCAACTCACACACTGCCTTAACGATGTTAAGGCATGGTTTTCTCTGAACTTCCTCAGTCTAAACGAGAACAAGACTGAAGTCATGATGTTTAGACCGAGTTGCTGTCCTTCTTCCAGCATAGACCTTGGCTCACTGTCATGTTATCTCAGGGACTCTGTCACCAATCTGGGGGTGAAGTTTGAGTCTGATTTTAAATTTGATAAACAGATCAGCAGTGTTGTTCAGAAAAGTTTTTATCAACTTCGACAAATTGCAAAAGTGAAACCAATCCTAGCAAGACCTGACTTGGAGAAATTAATCCACGCTTTTATTACATCTCGTCTTGACTACTGTAATGTGCTGTATGTAGGCATCAGCCAGACCTCTCTCTCCGTCTGCAGCTCATGCAGAATTCTGCTGCTCGCCTGTTAACTCAGACCCATAGGCGTGAGCATATCACTCCCATCCTGGCGTCCCTTCACTGGCTCCCTGTGCACTACAGAATTCATTTTAAACTTTTGCTGTTTGTTTTTAAATGCCTGAACAACCTTGCCCCGCTATATTTGTCTGAGCTGCTTCAGCCCTACTGTCCTCCTCGATCTCTACGATCGGCTGATCTGTTGCTGCTGACAGTGCCCAAAACTAGGCTGAAGGTCAGAGGTGACAGAGCGTTTGCTGTCGTTGCTCCCAGATTGTGGAACAACTTACCCTTGAGTGTCAGACAGGTCTCCTCTCTTCCTGTTTTAAAATCCCTTTTAAAAACACACTTTTATTCTTTGGCTTTTAAAACATGATCTTATTTTATGGCATTTTAACACACCTGCAGAAAGACTGGTACATGTATTTTTTTTTTAAATCTTTTGTATGTTTTTTATTGTTTTAATTGATTTGTCTTTTATGTTATTGTACAGCACTTTCGTTAACCTTATGGTTTTTGAAATGTGCTCTACAAATAAAGTTGATTGATTTATTGCTGAAGGCTGTTTTTGTCCAAGTGGACAAATGTCTGAGCCTGAAGACCAAGGAGACAGCAGCTGTTCAGATCCTGAACAAGGATCCAGATGTTTCCAGGACTCTGATAAAGAGGTTGATCCCAGACGTGTGTTCATGAAGATTCAACACTTTTCTTTCTGCTCTGCTTGAAGATGCACCACAAGCTGCTCATCTTTCATTACATCATCTAGTTTGTGTTGATTAAATACTAATCCTTCTTAAACTACATCAGATGGGTCTAAATTCAGTGAAATATTGACAAGTTGCCATGGGAACACAGAAACTGAAGGATGTAGAGCTGAAGAGCAGCTCAGTTCGAGCTCTTATTTTGAAGAGCAGCAGCTAACGGAAGTGACGTTCTCCCAGCACCGGAAGTTGCTCAGTTCTGACGTCAGTGTTTGTTCTGCTCCGTAGCTACGAGCTGAAGGCCTTTTCTCTCGACTGCTGCTCAAATGAGTTGAAGTGAACGTTCAATTGAGCTGTAACATCTGTAAATGTTGCTGACCGGAAGTGAACAGATGTGGAGACAGCGGCTCAAACAGCTGGAAGCAGAGGAAGAAGAAAAGTCTGAGGATTTTGGAAGTAGAGCTGCAGCTCAGGAACAAACGGAGCAAGACACATGTTAGATGCTGTTTTCAGTCCCAACCATCAACTGCATCTTTTAGGTTTGTGTCTTTATTCTTTCTCTCCAGTGACTTTGTTACAAGTTAGTAGCAGTTTTCTGGAAGATAAAGGAGTTAGCTTCTTAGCTCTCAAACCAATGCTGTGAGCACCAAATGAAGCTGCACGTGGGGCTAAATCAGGCGCGAATGTATCACTTCCGGGTGACGTGACCAGCTCGGCCTCTTTCTTTTCCTTCGTCTGGAATTAGCTCCGTGATTTATTTCAATTACTGATGAAAAAAGACTTCTCGTGAGTCAAATACTTTATTCTGTGATTTAGTTCCAAGCTGCTGCTGCCAGAGGCTTGTAACACTGCAGCTTCTTGTCTGTGGAGAGGAAGTTAGTTCACTCTGTTAGCATGTGTAGCTGTTAGCATGTGTAGCTGTTAGCATCTGTAGCTGTTAGCATCTGTAGCTGTTAGCATCTGTAGCTGTTAGCATCTGTAGCTGTTAGCATCTGTAGCTGTTAGCATGTGTAGCTGTTAGCATGTGTAGCTGTTAGCATGTGTAGCTGTTAGCATGTGTAGCTGTTAGCATGTGTAGCTGTTAGCATCTGTAGCTGTTAGCATCTGTAGCTGTTAGCATGTGTAGCTGTTAGCATGTGTAGCTGTTAGCATGTGTAGCTGTTAGCATCTGTAGCTGTTAGCATCTGTAGCTGTTAGCATTGTAGCTGTAGCTCTGTAGCTGTTAGCATGTGTAGCTGTTAGCATCTGTAGCTGTTAGCATGTGTAGCTGTTAGCAGCTACGTCTCGTTGTCGCGTGCTTGGATAATCTAGTCTCGTGACTGTGTGTGTGTTTTTCTGTGTAGGAGCAGGAGCTTCACGTCAGACCTCCACCAACCACATGTTTGTTCTCTAACAGGTATGGTTGTCATTTCTAGTAAAATTGTTCAATATTATACTTCGGTCCAGCAGCCTCCACTTCTAAAAGTCAGCGCTCACGCGGTTTGGTTGTGCACGCGCTAACACCATGAATTAGGTAGTCACGCTTGCGAGGTTCTTTCAAAATAAAAGCTGATGTGTGTCTCCTGTTGGTACAAACTCTGTACATAAAACACATGTTAGCACTGGAAGCTGTAATGGGACCAACATTCCTGCTCAGCTGTTTCCACTAAAAGTTTGAATGTCGCCCCCATATCCAAAGAGTAGAGAACTTTTTGTGTTGCTAAGTTAAATAAATAAAAAACTCCAATGTGTTTTTCATGTTTTGACTCTAGATGATTGAAGTCATTCTTGCTGGTCTATGTTCAGAAATGATTTTTAATGTCCTCCTGTGAATATGGATCCATAATATTTAACTTTTGTCTCTGTTTTGTGGTTATTTGTATGTTCATTATGTGAGAATGTTAAATTGTTTTCCCTGAAGTTTCCATTAATATTAAAACAAAACTCTTAGTTTCCAGTGACCAGTCTCACTTCAGGCTGACTGTAGAACATCTCCAGATGTTGCTCACCAAATGTCACCAAGATCTCATGTGGAATTTCAAAATAAAGGCCCTCCAAAGTTGGACATTTTCCATGTAATTTTCCCTAAGTTGCTGTGTTTGTTGCTCGTTCTTCAGGATGTTGTAGAAACAGTGAGGGTAAGTACGACTTTACCACAAATCACATCATTACTGTGCAGAAAGTTTGTCTCATTGAAATGCAACATAGTTCAAGTAAAAACAGGAATGTTTAATTTAAAATAATTTATATGTTTAATATTTTTAAGTGACAATAACCATTTGGAAAAATAACAGTTAAAATTGTACATTAATTTCAGAAATGACATTTATAGCATTTTAACATCAAGTGTTTCTTTTTACTGGTAAATTTTGAGAATTACAAGAGCTTTGTGTTATTTGTCCATGTCGACCAAAATCACTGGAGGTTTCTGGTTAGTGTGTATAAAAATTATACTTATTGTTCTCTGAGAACATTTTAATTTAAAGTTTCATATTTTGATTTGTGCAGAAACTCTGTGAACCACACAGTCTTTGTGGTGGATCAAGTTCAGCAGAAGACAATTCAAAACCTGCTGCAAAATAGAATAGAAGAGACCTTTATTATCATTGCACATGAATACAGTGAAATCTGGGTTTGCTTCCCAGAACAAAAGTAAAAACAGTAAAATATAAAACAATATAAAAATATAAACTGTATTAAAGTTAATAACAGGTTTGAAACACTCCAAATGTGCAACACAAGCAGATTGATATTACACCAGTTGTCCCTTATTCAGTTTTTATTACAGATTTTGTTAAGTTCAGTAACGGTGGACAGATAAAAACTATATTTAAATCTGTTTGTTCTTGTCTTGATTGATCTGTACCTTTTCCCTGATGGTAACAGTTCTCATATTATATAATAAATAATAATATAAATAAATCATCCACAAATAATTTTGTAACAACAGCAAGTATGATGTCATTAACAGCTTTTATTTTGAAAACTCACAAAGGTTACCATAATTCATAGTGTTTGTGTGCACAACAAAACCATCATTTTGGAAGTGGAGACTGGCTTGACGACATTTTTTACTGCCTGACGTTCTCAGAGTTGGGGCAGGAGCTACATGTCAGACCACCACCAACCACATGTTTTTTTTCTGTTACAGATGAAGTTCATGTTAATAAATGTTGTGAAGCTGAGAAGAGTTCCTGGGTGAGCGATTCATCAGTTCACTGGTATCAAACCAAACATCAGGGTTACACAGGTATGTATTTATTTACTGCAGTCTAAAGTGAAGTGTGGAGCTAAGCTGTGTTAGGAACTGTTTGGATCCTGCAGTCAAGCTGTCTGCGTTTTGGACTTGTTGAAATAAATCTTTTTCTTTTTCACAGCTTGTTACGTCATCATGTTTTGTTCAGATTCAACTAGAAAATTAATTCCTCTACACCAAATTATCCATGAATTCAAAAATATAAACTTTCTGGTAAATTAGTTTAAATATTTCTTGACATATCATCAGAACAGTCACTTCAATACTGTCCACTTATCAAAATACTCTAACAAACAAAAACTCACATCAACAAGTTTCATTCAAAAGAATATTGTAAGCAGTTTTACTGTGATATATTTACTGGTACATGCACATACTGTCATAAGAACTTCTGTAACTCACTAGGAAAAATAAGTTTAATTTTAAGTTTCGTCCTTCAGATTATAAACTCTTATTTGCCACAGGTGTTGAGAAATTCCAGAAGTTTGTTAAACTCAGTTCTGGTGGTTTTGCAGTGATGACATGATGCATCCATGCAGCCTACGTGAATTATAATTCTGTGTACAGGCTGGGGAGTTTTACAAGGATGATGAGGACTGTGGCTCCTTGGATACAAATTGTAATGGCATTGAAGTAATGCATTTATTGTGGGACTGAATATCAGTGAATGAGCGTGGTCGGATGAAAAAGGGTGTGAAGAGATGCTGATGGTGGATAGGGCTGGGCGATATGAGGAAAATATTATATCGCGATATTTTTTGGCTATATCACGATACACGATATATATCGCGATATCTCCAAAATCAATGAAAAAATGATTCAAAATTGATAAAAAAATGTCAACACTAAATTTGAACAAACTTAAATATTTTATTTTAACCATCAATTGCACACATAAATAAAAAGTACTTCAAGCAAAAAGGAAGAATAAATAATTTAAACTTAAAAAGGTGCTCTTGTGCTTTTAACATTTAAAAAAATGTTAAATCAAAACATTTAAGGCCTTTAAAATACAAAAACAAAAGTGTAAACAGTGGCCATAAAATTTACTGACCCAGAACAGTCACAGGTAACAACTCTAAACTATTTGCATGTGCTGGTAATTTTTAACAACAAACCACAAAATGTGCACAAGTTTCAAACTGTGCCAAGTTCAGGCAATGTCTGCAAAACCTCTGAACAAGAACAGATTTATCACAGTACTGCAGTAAATGTGAGCCTCTGTGTACTGTATCCGGTTTTATTGTGAAAGGGTCAGGGGGTTGTTTCCGGATTCACGAAGACGTTCTCTAAGTTGCTCTACAAAGTGTCGCATTGAATCCTTGTGTAAAAACACGACAGCCTCCACTCAGAAACGTGAACAGAGAGGTGGAGACATTATTAAATCAGCTGTATCGCTAAAGACACGGTCAGTCTCAGCTGTGGAAGAAGACGGCTAACGCGTTAGCCATCTTGTTAGCCGCTAAGGACCGTATCTTTAGCGATAATGATAAAATGCTGATTTAATAATGTCTCCACCTCTCTCTGCGGTGCACGCATGACTAAATGAGCTCAGACCCGTGGTTTGTTTTAAGGAAGCAGCAGGCTGGAAAAACACTCGGTTCTGCCGTTTCACGGTTCATGCTCCACTCCGCTGTTTAAATGGTGAAAAAGATTCGTAGTTCCGACCTTTCTTCGGGATTATTTTCAGCATCGTCTACAAAAACATTTTTTATGCCCTCATCTGACAATTTAATCCAAACTAGCTCAGAAAGAACATTGTTTTTCCCCCTCAGCAGCTGGCAGCGCTCTTCATATCTGCCGTGTTTACATGTTGTGCTGAAAGTCTCGCGCGCGGCTCCTGCAGCCTGCAGGAAGGAGGGGGGCGAGTGGGAGCCCGCACGACAGCAGGAGGATCCTCGATATACACGATATAGCCCTTTTAACCATCGTACATTTAAAATATTGCGATACATCGAGTATATTCGATATATCGCCCACCCCTAATGGTGGACAAATGAGGCTGTGTGGAGGGGAGGGGTGGTGGAGATTTGAGGATGATTTTTGTGCCAGTGACAAAGACGATGGAAAAGGACAGGCGAGCTGTGGCACTAGTATGATCTGTTTTGTGGAGACATGGTGAGGCCCGGTACAAGAAGTTCGGAGGGGTGAGTATTTTGAAGAAAAAGTAAAGTTAATGAGTCCCCGAGGCTCAATGGGGTTAACCTGTGTAAATAAAAGTTGAATTAAAGTTTGCTGTGGACTTTGGGCATCCCCAGCCAGGAGGGAGAAGTCTTGCAGACTGAAAGTGTTGAATCAGTTTTTCTGGCAGATGCTATGATGCACTGAATGATGGAAGTGTTTGTCTCTCCAGTTGTGAGTAATGCTCCAGGACTGGGTTGTAGGCTCAGAGGGAGTGGAGGTGGCCACAAAATTCAGCTTGACCCAAAACAAGGCATCAATGCCAGCTGGAACGGACTGCCACAGCTCAGTGGTCAACCAGTTCAGTAAGAATAAAAAGTAAAGCACGCACAGGTGTAGGGCTGGGCGATATATCGATATTTTTAAAATATCGAGATTTTTTCTAAAGAGATACAAGACGAGACTATATCGTTTATATCGAGAATTATCCTCCTGCTGTCTGCTTTCTCCCACTCGCCCCCCTCCTTCTCCTTCGCTGAACACAGACCCAGCCCCTCCTTCCTGCCTGCAGGAGGGCGGAGCCGCGGACAGTGTTGCCAGATTGGGCGGTTTACCGCCATTTGTGCTGTTTTCATCTACTTTGCGGCTAAAAATAGCTCTGGGCGGGTGGGGATAATTTGGGCTGATTTGGAGTCAGATCGGCCGTTTTTGAGTTAAACTATTAAATACATTTCAAACAATCATTCATCATTATTTCATAGCAAAGCTCCTCTGACCTTTATCCATCACTGATTGGCTATCATAGATCACAACAGCCCCCTCCCTCTCAATTTTCAAATCCCGGTTAAAAACTCACTACTACTCTGATACACCATTATGTCCCTCCACGTGCTTTGAGGTCAGAGGACCGGGTACTCTTAAAAGTTCCAGAAACTCGCCTTAAGCGCAGACGGAAAGTAAGACTACAAAATATAATAAATATACACAAAGAAAGCACAAGGCAAATACACTCGACCACTGTCTGTAAACCTGCAAAGAACATGACAGAACACAGCAACAAAATACATATGTATGAAAGACTTAGAATATTCGTGGCTTTGCAGTAGATTTCTATAAATATATACTGTGTACCT
>JBBPBX010012163.1:15048-26987 GCA_038048925.1 Garcialebias charrua | reverse complement strand
ATATGAGATTAGCTTGTGAATTTCAAAGGTGTTCTAATATGTTAAATAACAGCACATACAAATGTCATATGTCACAAATGTTGCAAAATGAGTCTACTTCAGAAAAATGTTTTTATTTCAATAGCAAAACTCATGTCATTTTAACTGACCAATATTCACAAAGATTGGTTATGGAGTTCATTGAATAAATTAAAAATATTCAACCTTATTGGGTAAATTTTTTTTTTGTCTTCATGAACAATTAACATGTACAAATATGGTCTGTAACAGTATTAGTGATTTAATTTACTTTTGATTTACTTTAAATGATAAATACATGTATAATCATTTAAACTTAAAATATTTATATAAATATAGTTGATTGAATTACTTGTCGCTCAGGCCACTATTAAGAATTGTAATCTTTCATGGAGAACATGAATCGTTCTAAAACAAATTCGAGACACAGTGGCTTTTGACACATTAAATCTATAGGCAAGGTCTTGAAGCTGCAGATGTAATCTGAGATGCATAAGTATCATAATAAATTGCTCAAATTTGGAGAGTGCTGACAGTGATGACATGCTGATGTATAAGGTTCACAGAGCTGAAAAATTTGCATCAAAACTAAAAAGTTGGGCAGTCCCGTATAAAACTTTGTTTTATCGTTGTTCTGGAAGGTTTCAGGAGTAAATTTAGTCACTGAGACTTTTTCCTTAAGGTCGCAGATCTCAGTTGTGTAGCCTTTCACTGCATCCTCCAGCTTTGTGAGGTCAACCATGCTTAGATCCGTCTGGCATTCTGCATCTGCAAATATTTAATTATTAAAAATTACGTTCAGAAATTCTATAAATAAATAAATAGTATTTTTATTTATTATTATTTTACCTTTGAATCGTTCGTTTTCAGGGGCTGGTAAGCTTTCTTCACAGAGCTCATCTTCCAGACTGTTGGCCTCCTCAGTGCAGAGAAGCTTCCAGGCCTTAGCTCTTTCCCTGCGCCGGAGGGATGCTTCTGTTTGTGGCCACTCGTTACTTCTTTGGTACCCCAGGTTAACAGTGGGGGCCCAGTCTTGGGAATGTACATCACCTGCTGCACTCGGACAACCTAAATATAAGACACCACTTTAAAGTAAAACACGTAAATGCCTTTCCTAGCACTAAGCTAACCGCTAACAACATTAGCATTCTAATCGGATTTTTTCTGGGAACAACCAAGTGTTGAACCACTACACAAGCTAGGGCATAACATATCTTACCTGTCTTTCTAGTTACTGTCCAATAAAATATCTGAAAATATGATTTAAACGATACGACCCTTACCTGTAACAAAGTGGTCGCTGCAGACTCTCGTCAGTTTCTGCACCTCCTGTTTTTAGCCGTAGGTTGTAATCCACGTTTGTCGTCTTTTTTCTGTAAGTTTTTTTAAATTAATCCCCTTGTAGCATACTACTTTCGGAACACGAAAATAACTTTTATCTATCTCTCGATTAGAGCGGTTGCAACAACCGTAAACGGCACAGAATTTAGGCATGTTGATGCTGAATCAGCAACAGAAGGAAACGGCTGCGTTTACTTCTTGCCCCGCATCTGCATTCTGTGACGTCACTGCTACGTCATCTGAAACCCAGCAATTATGTAGGGTACTGTGTTCGGATAGGCTAAGTACTTGGTAACTGTACAGTACCGTACATGTATATGGGGCAGCCAGTGTGTATGTGTTTTCCGACTTTAAAATCCGGGTTACGACGGGGCGTAGAAACGGAACTATGCCGTAAGTCGGGGACTACCTATATAATTATCCTTTTGCGTGAGCCATTTTATTTGTTTATTTGTCATTTGATCTGAAAGGTATGGTATTATAATGCTTCAGTATCACTGTTTGCAGAATGATGGTGCCAGTAACAGCTGGCTAGATGTTTATCATTCCTCTCCACTGTAAGGAACCTTGAGGATGTTTTCTTTAATGTGAAACTGTTCTTTAAAGTATCTGTCTTGGTTTGGTTCTGTAAACACTAGGATCAGAACGAAGGCAGAGCAAGTATTGGGAGTTTTGTGTACTTGTAATGCATTGACTTTTTTCCCTTTTTTTTCCTTTTTTCTTTTTTTTCGGCTCTAGTGGCCGATTTTTGTGAGTAGGGTGTGGGGCAAGAGAGGGGTAGACACTGTGGAAAGGTCGTCGGGACCGGGGTGTGAACCCGCGACAGCCACAAAAGCCGTTTTCGCATTGCAAGGCCCTCCCCAGTCCGGCTCGTCTCTGGTTGGCCCAGAGCCAGCCCTGGCCCGCCCTCGTTGATTACGCACTGTCCGGAGAGCAAGCCTTGAAGTGGGTGGGGTGTTCACTTGAAGTGGGTGGGGTGTTCACTTGACGTGGGTGGAGTGTTCTTGTGTGCGCGCTTACAGAGTTTTAAGAGAGGACACGCCGCTAACAAGTATTTGTTTGCTGAGTATATATATTAGTGGTTCTGAGTTTAATATTTGTTAATAACTGATTACAAATCAGCTTATGTTACAACGTAAATAACACGAAGCGCGCACCCATTTCCGCCTTTCCGCGCGACCTGAATGTCATTAAACAATAACTAATATTGTCTAACTGTGGCGCGCAGCCAGAGTTTTAAAATATAACTAATAATCTCTAACTTCTACGTGCAGCTAAAATGTTAAGAGGAGTGATTCCTATATGGGTAAGGTGGACACCTGAAAATCCAGTCCGCTGTATAGCTCAAAGCGTTAGTGCACTGTTGTTTTGACCCGGCGAAGCGGGTTCGCTTCCCGCCTGGGACAAAGTTATTTTACTTTTTTTTTTTTTATTGGAGTAAATAAAAAGGAGTTTGTTAACCAAACAAACTCCTTTTTATTTAAAAGAAAATGTGAATAAAAAAAAAAAGTAAAATAACTTTGTACCAGGCGGGAAGCGAACCCGCTTCGCCGGGTCAAAACAGCAGTGCACTAACGCTTTGAGCTACAGCCGCGGACTGGATTTTCAGGAGTCCACCTTACCCAAATAGGAATAACTCCTCTTAACATTTTAGCTGTACGTAGAAGTTAGAGATTATTAGTTATATTTTAAAACCCTGGCTCCGCGCAAGAGTTAGACAATATTAGTTATTGTTTAATGACATTCAGGTCGCGCGGAAAGGCGGAAATGGGTGCGCGCTTCGTTGTTATTTACGTTGTAACATAAGCTGATTTGTAATCAGTTATTAACAAAAATTTAACTCAGAAAAACTAATTCAGCTAACAATATTTTTAGGGGTTTCTGTAGTTAATTTTTAATGAAATGCATCCCTCGCGCTGAGGTTGTTAGAACGAGTCCAGCCCCTGCTGCAAACAACGAATCAAATGTGAGCAGTACATGACGTCAAACTGGGCCGGGGGAGCTCGGCCCGATAGAACCACGGTGGAGATGGTTCCATGACGAGGGCGGAGCCGGGGAAAAAAAGGAAAATGCGAACACGCTGAACCCGGGTTAGAAGGCGGGGCGGGGCGTCCCGGGCCAGAGAGGGCCGGTCAATGCGAAAACGGCTAAAGAGGACTAGCCTCAGAACATGGGCTGCGCTCTGAACCCCTGCGCCATAGCCACGGCCCTGACTTTCTGTTTTCTGACTGTTCCTCCAAAGCTTTGTGTTACTAGATTTGATGAAATCTAAACTGGATTGTTTGAGAATCAGTTTTTTTTCTATGACATCTTAGTTAGGGCTGCAACTAACGACTATTTCAATAATCGATTAGTCTGACAATTATTTTTTCCCGAATAATCGATGAATCTGAAAAAAAAGTTTGAAAATTTTTAACCTCTTTATTCCAAAATTTGACCGACATAGCAAATTGCACAAAAAACAGGTTGCTATTTACTATTCTGTTAGTAAAATATTGAATAATTAAAAAGTAAATAGTTAGACAAATAGCTTCAATAAAAATAAATATACACAAAAATATATACAAATGCATGCTTTATACCTACACAATATGTAGCTACTTTGTAAAATGTGTCCTTGAAGGAAGAGTTAAACCTGGATTAAAGGTGTGGATCCTTGTAGTGAAGCTTTCGTCATCAACCATCAACAGAGGCCTCATGTCAGTACCGATCATTTAAGGATGCATTCAGTCAAGACAGCTGCTTGTTGTGGTGTGCGTGATGTCTTTCCATCATGAAGGCTGTCATTGTTTACTGTTGTTTTCTGGAATGAGAAAGAGTAAATATGTATTATAGCATAATTTACAGCAACTCAAGAAATAATAATAATAAACTTTATTTGTATAGCACTTTCCTACAATGCCTTGCATTGACCAAGGTGCTTAACAGGACAGAAAATATAAAACCGGTACAATAAATCAGTGAAAATAGAATAAAAACAACAGCAATAAAAGGAGGCAATGGAAATAAAAATGCTACATACTAAAATACCAAAGTAATAAAAGTTACACACTGAAAGCTTTTTTGAACAAGTGGGTCTTCAGTCTGGTTTTGAACAGAGTCAGATCAGAGGTGGCACGCAGCTCAAGGGAGGCTGTTCCAGGCTTTTGGGCCGGCAACAGAAAAGGACCGGTCTCCCCATTGTTTGTACCTTGAGCGAGGCACCTCCAGCAGGTGTTGACTGGCAGATCGTAAAGCTCTGCTGGGCTGATGGGCTTTCAAAAGTTCTGAGATGTACAGAGGAGCAAGTCCATTCAGAGCTTTGAAAACAAACAGGAGCAGCTTGAACTGTATCCTGAACTGAACCGGGAGCCAGTGTAAAGAGGACAGGACAGGAGTGATGTGTTCATATTTTCGTGTGTTGGTCAAAAAGCGGGCGGCAGAGTTCTGTACAAGCTGTAAACGGGAGATGGAGGATTGATTAATACCAACATACAAAGCATTACAATAGTCAAGTCTGGAGGTCACAAAGGCATGGATGGCCTTCTCCAGATCACTACGGCTGAGGAGTGACTTTACTTTAGAGAGCAGACGGAGCTGAAAGAAGCTGGTCTTGACAACAGAACTGATCTGTTTATCAAGCTTTAAGTTGGAGTCAAGCTGCACTCCAAGATTTCTGACCACCGGGTTGAAGTGGGGGAGGGGAAAACCAACACTGGGACTGGGAAGGATGTTGCTGGTGTCACCGGGTGCACCAAATAAAATGCATTCAGTTTTATCTGTGTTTAGGTGGAGGAAGTTTTGAGAGAGCCAGTGCTTAATGTCATTTAAGCAGTTGACAAGAGTGTTTGAACTGGGTGAGGGGTTGGGAGTGACTGGCAGATAGATTTGTAAATCGTCTGCATACATGTGAAAAGACAGATTATGACGTGCAATGATTGATCCTAATGGCAGGATGTAAAGAGAGAAGAGGACTGGCCCCAGAATGGATCCGTGTGGTACGCCAGAGGTCAGAGGGGTTGATGAAGAGGAGGACAGATCACCTATCATGACAGAAAAGGTTCTCCCGGTTAGGTAAGATCTGAACCATTCTAGCACAGCTCCTTGGAGACCAACCTGCTCAGACAAACAGTTGATTAGTACCTGATGGTCGACGGTGTCAAAAGCTGCTGAGAGGTCTAACATCACCAGCAGAACAGGGTTTTTTGCATCCAGAGACAGAAGAATGTCATTCTGTACTTTGAGCAGTGCAGATTCAGTACTGTGACGAGCTCGAAAACCAGACTGAAATTTTTCAAACAGGTTGTTGTGCTCTAGAAAAGATTGAAGTTGAATAAAAACAATCTTTTCTAGGACCTTCGATAAAAATGACAGATGGGAGACTGGTCTAAAATTAGAGAGAGCTGTAGGATCTAAGCCTGGTTTTTTGAGGAGAGGCCTGACCACAGCGTGTTTGAAAGCAGATGGCACATAACCTGAAGTTAGACAGCTGTTGATAAATGACAAAACACAAGGACCAATTACATCAAAGGACTGTTTGAACATTTTAGAGGGAATGATGTCCAGAGAACAGTTTGTCGGTTTCATCTGCTGAACCACCTTGATGAGGTTTGGGAGTGAAACCAGGTCAAACTGGTCAAAAACAGCAGTGGTTATTGCAGACGTACATGACTGGACAGTGTTGGATGGACTGACAATGTTCTGCCTGATAGAGTCTATTTTGTTGACAAAATAACTCTGAAAGTCGTCACATACTTACTACTATTAAATACTTTAATTCACTTACAGTGCTAGGATCAGGCAAATAAGTAGCCCAATAAGTGGCCCAAAGAGCAATTAAGCACGCACGCACGCACGCACGCACGCACGCACACACACACACACACACACAATACTATTACACACAATTGAGTAGATGAAATAAATTACTGTAATTCCTGTTTAAACGCAATTCATCCTTCCATACATGCAGTGTCTTCAGACTTCGCCAGCAAATTAAAATTTGAAGCTTAATCATTAAATTATTACCATCTTTGTGTTTGTAAATCACATTTAAACACTGCTTGTACCAATTAAATTGAAATAAAAACTTCTTCTTCTTTCGGCTTTTCCCTCCTCAGGGGTCGCCACAGCGAGTCATCCTCCTCCACCTCACTCTGTCCTCTGCATCCTCTGTCCTCACTCCAACTACCTCCATGTCCTCTCTAACTGCATCCATATATCTCCTCTTTGGTCTCCCTCTTTGTCTTTTTCCTGGCAGCTGCATTTCTAACATCCTTCTACCAATATACCCACTGTCCCTCCTCTGGACATGTCCAAACCATCTCAGTCTGGCCTCCCTAACTTTATCTCCCAGTTGTTTAACATGTGCTGTACCTCTGATGATCTCATTCCTGATCTTATCCATCCTTGTCACTCCTAAGGAGAACCTCAGCATCTTCATTTCTGCTACTTCCAGTTCTTTCTCCTGTCTTTTTGTCAATGCCACTGTCTCCAGACCATACAACATAGCTGGTCTCACCACTGTCTTGTAAACTTTTCCTTTGACCTTTGCTGACACCTTTTTGTCACAAATCACTCCTGAAACTTTTCTCCATCCACTCCATCCTGCCTGGACTCTCTTTTTCACCTCTTTACCACATTCCCCATTTTCCTGGACAGTGGACCCCAAGTACTTGAAGTCCTGCACCTTTGTGACCTCTGCTCCTTGTAGCCTCACTGTTCCACTGGCCTCCCTCTCATTCACACACATGTACTCTGTCTTACTACGGCTGACTTTCATTCCTCTTCTTTCAAGTGCATACCTCCACCTCTCCAAGTTCTCTTCCACCTGTTCCCTATTCTCACCACAGATCACAATGTCATCTGCAAACATCATAGTCCATGGGGATTCCTGCCTGACCTCATCTGTTAGTCGGTCCATCACCAGAGCAAACAAGAAGGGGCTCAGAGCCGATCCTTGATGCAATCCCACCGCCACCTTGAAGCTATCTGTCACTCCCACAGCACATCTCACCACTGTCCTGCTGTCCTCATACATGTCCTGTACCAGTCTAACATACTTATCTGCCACTCCAGATTTCCTCATGCAATACCACACCTCTTCTCTTGGCACCCTGTCATATGCTTTTTCTAAATCCACAAACACACAATGGAGTTCTTTCTGACCCTCTCTGTACTTCTCTATCAACATCCTCAAAGCAAAGATGGCATCTGTGGTGCTCTTTCTTGGCATGAAACCATACTGCTGCTCACAGATAGTCACCTCTTGTCTAAGCCTTCCTTCCACAACTCTCTCCCAGATCTTCATTGTGTGGCTCATCAACTTAATTCCCCTGTAGTTGCTACAACTCTGTACATCACCCTTGTTCTTAAAAATGGGAACCAGCACACTTCTTCTCCATTCTTCAGGCATTTTCTCACCCTCAAATATTCCATTAAATATTTGAGTCAAAAACCTCACTGCCATCTCTCCAAGACATTTCCAAACCTCCACTGGTATGTCATCAGGTCCTACTGCCTTCCCCTTCTTCATTCTTTTCAGAGCTTTCCGGACTTCACCCTCACTAATCTTTCCCACTTCCTGGTCCACAGTTTCTATTACCTCCACTCTTCTTTCTCTTTCATTCTCTTCATTCATTAGCTCCTCAAAGTAATCCTTCCATCTTCCCATCACACTCTCCTCACTTGTTAGAACATTCCCATTCCCATCTTTAATAAGCCTAACCTGCTGCACATCCTTTCCAGCCTGATCCCTCTGTCTTGCCAATCGGTACAAGTCCTTCTCGCCCTCTTTAGTGTCCAGTCTCCCATATAACTCATTGTACGCCCTCTGCTTTGCCTTAGCTACTTCCCTCTTTGCTCTATGTCCCATCTCCTTATATTCCTGTCTCCGCTCTTCAGTCCTCTCACAGTCATATTTCTTCTTGGCTAATCTCTTTCTTTGAATGGCGTCCTGCACTTCACTATTCCACCACCAGGTTTCCTTATCATCCATTCTCTGTCCAGATGACACACCAAGTACCTTCCTACCTGTCTCTCTAATTACTGTTGCTGTAGTAGCCCAGTCACTTGGAAGCTCTTTCTTACCACCCAGAGCCTTTAACAGCTCGTCTCTGAATTTCTCACAACATTCTTCCTTCTTTAGCTTCCACCATTTGGTCTTCTTCTCTGGTTTTACTCTTTTTCTCTTCTTCGCAACAACAGTCATTCTACACACAACCATCCGATGCTGTCTGGCCACGCTCTCCCCTGCTACAACCTTACAGTCTCCAATCTCTCTCAGGTTTCCTCTTCTACACAGAATGTAATCGACCTGTGTACTCCTTCCTCCACTCTTATAGGTCACTCTATGTTCCTCCCTCTTTTGGAAATAGGTATTGACTATAGCCATTTCCATTCTCTTGGCAAAATCCACCACCATCTGTCCTTCCTGGTTTCTTTCCTTGACACCAAACCTACCCATCACTTCCTCATCCCCTCTGTTTCCTTCACCAACATGTCCATTCAGGTCTGCTCCAATCACCACTCTTTCCTCCCTGGGAATACTCTCTATCACTTCATCCAAATCTTTCCAAAATGTATCTTTCTCCTCCCCATCACATCCAACCTGTGGAGCATAACCACTTACTATGTTTAGCATCAGACCTTCTACTTCTACCTTTAGACACATCACCCTATCTGACACTCTCTTCACCTCTACTACATTCTTTGCCAACTCCTCCTTCAGGACCACCCCTACTCCATTTCTCTTTCTATCCACACCATGGTAAAACAGTTTGAACCCTGCTCCAATACTGCGAGCCTTGCTGCCCTTCCACTTGGTCTCTTGGACACATAAAACATCTACCTTTCTTCTCTGCATCATGTCAGCCAGCTCTCTACCTTTGCCTGTCATTGTCCCCACATTTAGAGTTGCAACCCTCAGTCCTACATTCTTCACTTTCCTCCTCTCCCTCTGTCTCCTGACACGTATATCACTGTCATGAATCAGATAAGCAAGCAGCAGCTTCAGCTACCAGATAGACTGATGTTACGTTTTGTCACTTGGGAACAGAACAAATGTGGTATATTGTAGAGACTTACCTGCTGTGGATCCTTCATGCACACTGCTGTGAAATTAGTTTACAACTCCCACATGTTTACGTTTCATCAGTGCGGTTCTCCTGTGCTGTGTCATCACTTTTCAAAGCTGCATTTTATGCAGTTTTTGTCTTTGTGAAGCGTCAAGAGCTCCCTCAAATGGCTCAAGAGCGCCACCTATAATTTTTCAAAATACCTTCCGCATTGGCCTTAGTTTGACGTAGAAGCATGAAATTTGGTACACTTGTCCAATTCACCAAGATGCACAGAAAACCCTCTGGCACCAATGTTTTACGATAAATGGGAAGGCGGCCATTTTGGAATGCTGACCAAATTTTCACACCTTTCTATTATTACTACAGTTATATCTCAGTGATACATCATCGGATCTGCACGAGATATATTGTGCTTCATCAGTGAGCACTTCTACACACATTGATTTTGTGGTTTAACATATGACTCTAGTGCGCCCCCTAGAATATTCAAACTTTTACAGTATATCTCATTGATAGATCATCTGATCTGTGCCAGATTTATTGTGCCTCATCTGTCAGCACTTCTCAACACATTGGTTGGTTGTTTACAATTTCACTCCAGTGCGCCCCCTACATTATTCTAACACTTACAAATCAGTGATATATCATCCAATATGCACCAAATTTATTGTACATCATCAGTGAGCACTTCTGCACACATTTCTATTGTTATTTAACTTTTGACTCCACTGCACCCCCTGCACTATTTAAATTGTTATATCTCAATGATAGACCATCCGATCTGTTCCAGATTTATTGTGTGTCATCTGTGGCCACTTCTAAACACATTGGTATGGTTGTTTACTATTTGACTCTTGTGCCCCCCTACATTATTCCAACAGGTACAGATCAGTGATACATCAAACGATCTGTACCAGATTTATTGTGCTTCATCAGTGAGCACTTTCATACACATTGGTATTGGGGTTGAAAATTTTACTCTTGTGCGCCCCTTATTTCAGTGATGCATAATCCCATCTGGCACCAGATTTTTGTGACTAGATCAATGAGCACTTCGAGAAAAATTGGTATTGCTGACTCATGACATCAAGCCCTTAAGCCCTGCCCGCTCACTCAAGAAACTCAGGAATATTATAATAATAATCATCATTTTATTTAAAAGTGCCTTTCAGGACACCCAGGGACACTTCACAGCAAGAAACAAAACAAACGCAGTTGAAACATCAGTAGGAACAAATTGAAATTTAGAATAATTAAAGAATATAAAATACAAAATAATATAAAATACATTTACCGTATTTTTAGGACTACAGGTCACAGTTTTTTGCCTAACTTGCATGCCATGCGACTTATAGAGAGGTGAGACTTGTTTATGGATTTTCCCCCTTGTTTTTAGACCCATTTTTGGTTCAGATATGATAATTTTTCATTTTGGCCAAAAATGGTGCAGTACACTTTTGGCCGCTAGGGATGCAGGCAATACCACTTTTGGCCGCTAGGGGCACATGCAGTACCAGTTTCGGCCTCTATGGGTGCTAAAGAGACCTCTAGTCTGTGTACATGCAGACAGACGTGCGTACCTGTAGGCGTTACCCGTTTGTGTATTGAGAATAAAAACCCATCACCCAAGCAACATCTCTGAGAGTGAGTGGGAGAATACAAAGAGCAAAGACGAAGGACAACAGCGAAAACGGAAGAACCATGCCGCCAAAGAGGAAATCATACACAGCCGAGTTCAAGCTCCAGGTCATCAAATTCGCCGTGGAGCACGGGAACCGGGCAGCTGATCGCCACTACGGGGTCAGTGAAAAAGTGATTCGGGGCTGGCGGAAAGCTGAGGGAGCGCTCACCGCCATGAAACACTCCAAAAGGGCCAACAGGGGCCACAAAGCGCGCTGGTCGCAGCTGGAGGAGAAGGTCAAAGCCTGGATCCTCGAGGAGCGCGCCTCTGGGAGAGGGGTCTACACTGTCCAGCTCAGGCTCCGCGCCATGGCGGTGGCTAAGGACCTGGAGATCTCGGAGTTCACCGGTGGCCCATCGTGGTGTTTCTGGTTCATGAAACGCCATCAGCTCTCGATAAGAGCCCACCACGATGTGCCAGAAGCTCCCGGCGGACTTCGAGGACAAAGTTGCCTGCTTTTGTGCCTTTGTGTCTCGCCAGGTAAGCTAACTTTTTTGTGTGTTTACCGTGTCTTGCTTAATTTTAATATATTAATTTAATATAAAATTGGTAGATGCAGGTCTGTTTGTGCGCTCACAACGTGTTGTGGTCTGTGAGTGCGCGCGCTCGTTTCTTTTGTTTACTGTACAGTAATGTCTCCCTTTGTCTGTCTCACGCCAGGTCCAGGCCCACGGAATAGCTACGGACCACATTTTGAATATGGATGAAGTTCCTCTTACATTTGATATTCCAATGGGCCGCAGCATCTCCCAGAAGGGACAGAAGACCATAAACATTCTAACCACAGGCCACGAAAAATCACACTTTACAGTGGTTCTGGCCTGTGGCGCAGATGGGTCAAC
>JBBPBX010012162.1:33339-48630 GCA_038048925.1 Garcialebias charrua | reverse complement strand
ATCCCTGAGGATGTTAAGAAGATGCTGCTGCAGGGGCCGATTTCTGCTCAGGGCCTTTTCGGGGAGCACTACAAGACCGTGTTCGAGCAGCTGCAGTCCTCCTCCGACGCCCTGGAACAGGTCCGTAAACACTCAGCTTCGCCTAGAGTGGACCCTCGTGCTGCAACACCCGGGCCGGCGCGCCCGCGCGAGCAGAACAAGCAATACCGCAACCAGCAGAGGTTCTCTGCGCCCTATCAAACTTTCGCCACGCCGCAGCCTCCAGGCACGTCAAAGTTTTACCCGTCCCCATACTCCCAGAAACCCGGGAAAGGCAGGGGAAGGGGCGGCTACCAACCCCCATGGGCCGGCCAGCACCAGAGTGGAAAGAAAGACCAGTGGAAGAAGTGACGGTGTGCGGGAGATGTTTTTCACAGTGTGTTTTTTCAAACAAATAAAGTTTCTGTTTTTGAAAACAGTGTTCTTTGTTCAAACACGATGGTTGCCTCTTCTCCGAGGCTCGTGAACGCATCTCCGAACTCAGGTGACAAAAATCAATCGATTGTTTTCTCACAAGATGTATCACAGAGCCGGTCTGTACGTGCGCTACGTGACCCGCCTGTGAGCCCCCCGCCGCCTCCCCACTCAACTGGGGGAGCGCGCTCACGTGACTGCTTCCAGGCTCAGAGCTCTGAACAGCACGAACGAGTCGGGCACACTTCTGCTTTCTCTAAAAAGGCTAATTTTCATGAGCCTGGTCTGGACTCTTCTGTCCCAGCCAGGACTTTGTCGTCTTTCTCGCCACCCGAGCATGCTTCAGTCACAGTTACTGATTCATTCGGCAAGCGTCCCTTTCCAGCCGGGTCTCCCTTGGGCCAATGCGGACTCTGTCCGCATGGCGGCGGTAGAGACCAATCTATCTCGTCTCAGGCGAAGGAACGTTATGGCTGCCCCGCTGTCGAACCACAGTGCAGCTTGGCTCCAGACCTGCTCGTTAAACAGCTGGTTACGGGGCCTGATTTTGAACGGCTACACTCTGCAGTTTGCAGGGATACCGCCCAGCTTCAATGGGGTCGTGGAGACGAAACTCACGTCCCCGGCTCAGGGCGTGTCGCTGCAGTTGGAACTACAGGAACTACTGACCAAGAACGTCATTTCCCGGGTCCCCTTGGGCGAGGAGCGCACCGGGTTTTATTCAAAATATTTCCTGGTCCCCAAGAAGTCGGGAGGTCTCAGACCGATTCTGGATTTGTCGGCGTTCAACAGATACGTCGTCAAACGTCCATTTCATATGTTGACGATAAAACGTGTGCTCGAGTGTGTGACGTCAGGGGACTGGTTCGTAACAATCGATCTCCGAGACGCTTACTTCCATGTACCGATCGTGAAGAAACACCGGAAATTCCTCAGGTTCGCCTTTCAGGGAACCTGTTACGAGTTCAAGCGCCTCCCCTTCGGGTACGCGCTCGCCCCGAGAACTTTCACGAAGGTCATCGAGGCAGCCCTAAACCCGCTGCGGTCGCAGGGGCTGAGGGTAATCTATTACATCGACGATCTATTGCTCCTGTCTCGGTCGAAGACAGAAGCAGCAGAACAGACGCTGATTTTAGTGAATCATTTGACCCAATTGGGCTTTGCCATAAATTGGGAAAAGAGCTCCACTTCACCAGCACAACAAACAGTCTATTTAGGCGTGAGTCTCTGCTCCGTGAGCATGAGAGCTCGCCTGTCAGATCAGAGGAAGGAGTCGCTGACGTCACTCCTTCAGCGTGTCCAGCCCCACAGAACTGTGTCAGCGATCACAATTATGCGGCTGTTAGGGATGATGGCCGCGGCTCACGCTGTTCTAAAACTCGGGTTATTGAACATGCGGAAGTTACAGAGATGGTTTATTCGCCAGAGAATAGACCCTGTACGCCACAAAAGACGCCGAGTCACGATCCCTCCCTCAGTGAGGACGGACCTTGTTTTCTGGGGGAATCCCAGGACTCTGTCAGAAGGGGTTCCCCTGGGCAAAGTGACGTCACGGAAGTCGGTCTTCACCGATGCGTCTCTTTCCGGGTGGGGGGGCACATGCCAATCTCAGACGGTGGGCGGGACGTGGCCACCCGGCACGTCTCTTCACATCAACGTGTTGGAATTATTAACAGTGCACAAAGTTCTGAGGCACTTTGTTCACATGCTTCGACAGCAGGATGTCCTCGTGCACACGGACAACAGAACAGCTGCTGCTTATATAAACCGCGAGGGCGGAGTCCGCTCAGCGCAGCTCCTGAACACAGCCAGGGAGCTGCTCTGCTGGGCTCACATTCACCTCAGATCACTGAGGGCTGTTTACATCCCAGGTGTTCTAAACAGGGGGGCGGACATCATGTCGAGAGGGGGACCTCTGGACAGAGACTGGTCGTTACACCCGGACCTGGTGTCCCAAATCTGGACCAGGTTCGGGAGGGCAGAGGTGGACTTGTTGGCGACGCGAGAAAACTCTCAGTGTCCCCTGTTTTTTTCCCTGAGTCCCCTCGACACCCCCCCGCTAGGGGTGGATGCCTTTGCCCACAAACCATGGCCCAAAACTTTAATTTATGCGTTTCCCCCAGTCCCTCTGCTATCAGTACTGCTGGAGAGAGTGAAGGAGGAGGGAGTATCAGTAATTCTGATCGCTCCAGAGCGCGTGAACGCACCATGGTTCCCAGTTCTGCAGCAGCTGGCAGGCCGCTCCTGGAAGCTCACCTGGAGAGACGATGCTCTCCTGCAGGCAGGGGGCGCAATAAGGAGTCATCCAGTAATAGGTCAGCATCTGTGGGCTTGGATGCTGAACGACAACGCTTAGAAAACCTTGGTTTTTCTAAAGAGGTCATTGGAACCATTCAGGGTTCACGCGCGCAGTCTACAATCGCTGTTTATGCATCAAAATGGGCCGCTTTTCAGCGCTGGTGCTTAGAAAGACAGCTGGACCCATGTTCATGTCATTTGGGCCACATTTTCTCTTACTTACAACTGTTATTGGACAGAAACCTGGCCTTCAGCACCGTTAAAACGTATGCTGCTGCAATCTCTTCATGTCATGAGGGGTTTAATGGCAGCACTGTGTTCAATAATCCCCTAACGAAACGTTTTTTAAAGGGTGCTCGCCGTCTCAGGCCGGTCTCTCGTCCCCTGGCCCCTAAATGGGATCTAGTTATTGTGTTAAATGCTTTAACAAAGGACCCTTTCGAGCCTCTGAATGAGGTTTCATTAAAACTCTTATCACTCAAAACAGCTCTACTGTTAGCATTGACATCAGCTAAAAGAGTGAGCGACCTCTCTGGCCTGTCTGTCTCTCCTTCCTTCCTGAAGATTCAAGGAGATGGGAGTTCTGCTGAACTGAGGCCAAATCCTACGTTTGTACCTAAGATTATCACAAGCTCATTCAGGTCCAGGATCATCACATTGGATGGGTTTTGCCTTCCTCCTCATGCTAACTCTGAGGAAGAGCAGTTGCATTTACTTTGTCCGGTGCGAGCCCTTAGATGTTATGTGAATCGCACAGCTGCGACACGTAAATCTGATAGGCTCTTTGTGCATTTCAGGGAGTGTTCTCAAGGTCAACCTTTGACCTCTCAACGGTTGTCACACTGGCTGTGTGAGGCTATTTCCCAGGCCTACATTTCATCTGGTCTACAGCCTCCTGACGGTGTTAGAGCTCACTCTACTCGAGGGTTGGCGACTTCCACAGCTTTACTCAGTGGCGTCTCTGTACAGGATATCTGTTCTGCGGCCTCCTGGTCGTCTGCCACTCCTTTCACCCGTTTCTATCTACAGGACGTTTCCAGCTCCTCCTTGACACATTCGGTTCTCAGGGTTGCTGTAAAATGAATCCTTTATTTTTCGTTATCAATAAAATCATTGATAAACTGACACAGTTGTTTATGTCTTTATTGAGGGGTGCTATTTTTTTAAAATAGCTTTTCTCTCATCATCAGATGATTGCTCACCTGCTTACCTCTTTTGGTGTGGCGGTTGCCAGGACTGGTTATGGTTCAGTCAGACCCAATGGGGCATGGACCATATCATGCTCCGCCCTTTAACCCAAAAGGCGTGGCTTAAAGGGCTACGCCCACAGGAAATGGAACGACGGTTACGTATTGTAACCCTAGATTCCATGAGTGTGGGCGTAGCCCTTTAAGCCTTTGAAGCCCCATTGGCTCCTTGCTTGAAAAAATTTTATTTGCCATTGGGAGCAGTTCCTCGGTCGAGAGGGGTTCTTATGGACCGAGGGCGTGGGCCCACAGCAGGTGGGCGTGGACTAGAAGTTTTCAAATGTTGGTGCAAAGCACAGGGTAAACCCAAAAGGCGTGGCTTAAAGGGCTACGCCCACACTCATGGAATCTAGGGTTACAATACGTAACCGTCGTTTGTTGGAGGAGAGAATGTTGACTCTCAGCACCATTAATCATCTGAAAGCCTCCATCAAACAGAATCCAACATCAGCAGCAGAACAAAAAGAGCAGGGCTTTTAAAAAGTGCAGTTTCAAGATGCAACCAAACACAAAGGGTTAGATGAAGCTCTGGATGGTCTTTGTTTGTTGCAAATGAGTATGTAAACTGGAAGGTTGGGCTGTGTTTCTGCATTATGAAGTTTGGGTGATGACAAGGTTTCATCCCTCGAGAGATTAAACAAGATGAAGGGCAAACCTGTTTCCTGTCAGCTGGAAAGGACAAACTAAAGCGCCATCCACACAGGAATGCCGTCTTACCAGAAGAATATTTTTCTTCATAAACACTGCTGCATTTCAAGAAACGTCTTCATTCACAAAACAAACAAAAACAACTCAAAATGCTAGAGTACCATATTTCCCACCATACACGTCACACCACCGTATAAATCGCATCTATTATGCGTCACCGCTGATGCGTCGCGTTTGTTACGCATCGTGTTTGTCACGCGTCACCACTGACACCCTGGAAACGTGAGCCGGTGTTGTGCCAAAAATCAATTGGCTGCCAAATGGTGGCCGCAAGAGCGCGCACGGGAGGACTTTAACATGAATTTAACAAGATTAACACTTAAAAACGATTGTTTGTTCAAAATTATAGCAAAGTGTCTCAGTACAACTGCTGGTAGCAGTCTCCACACCATCCAGGACATCTACCACAGCTGATGTCTGCATAAAGCATGCAGCATCATTAAGGACAACACCCACCCAGTACAAGGAAGGACTCTTCCATCTACTACCCTCAGGTAGACAATACAGGAGTCTGCCATCGCGCACAAAAAGACTCAAAAACAGTTATTATCCACAAGTTGTCAGATTACTGAATACTGTACTGAACTATTGACAATAATATTGCACCAAGCCACATCTGTGACACCTAATATGTTTATTGCTGCTGCAATATGTGGCTGTATCATGTATGTCACTACCTTACCATCATAATTCATCTCAATGTTACTCACTACCTGTCCAACAATCTGTCACACAACCTGTGTAGTTTATGTTAGTTATGCACTATATATCATGTGCATTGGAGTTAATATTACTACCGGTACTTGTGAAATACTTACTTATATGAATTCATCCTATTTGTACAATTATATTCTACCATGTTGTTGTTTACTATAATTCTTTTGGACCTTGTAAATATATATATATATATTTATTTATTTTTTCATTTTTTGGTACTTTATTTTGTACACTTACTTCATGCTTTAGTATTTCTTGTTTGCTTTTTGTTTGTTTTTAGCGAGTCAAATTGGTTCTTCGCATCCTGAACATTTTATTGCATTGCTGACCGTGTTAACCTGCACATGACAAAATGTGACAGAATAAGGTCCCCCCCCCCACCCCCACCCCCTTTGTGATTTGTTTCGTTTCAGTGGAAGACTGTTTGGGACGTTGTCCTGAGAGATTATAAGTACTATAATTTACTATAACCTGGGAGGTTTGTTATTGAAGTGTGTGACACAAATATGCATAACATAACATATACTGTAGTTAAGTGAATTTTACAGTCTAAAATGCAGGAATATAATTCATTTAGCATGACATTTATTACTACTGTTTACATTTATTACTACTGTTTACATTTACACTACTTTTTATATCTACACTACTGCTGATATATATATTCTTTTTATTAGCCTTATTGCATATGCCACTTTACCTCTATACCAATATCAACTACCTCATACATATACTGTGTACATAAACTTCATATGCTGCTTTGTCACTCTATTACAAATGTCAATGCCAGAACCTTCATTTTATTTTATAGATATACTTTTTATACTTTTATACTACTATGCAAAAACTCAGGACAGTATTACACTTTTATTATTTCATTTTATGCTTATGTTTATTAAATGTTTTAGTGTTTTAGTGTTGGTGTAACTTTTTATACTTTTATACTACTATGCAAAAACTCAGGACAGTATTACACTTTTATTATTTCATTTATTTTATGCTTATGTTTATTAAATGTTTTAGTGTTTTAGTGTTTAAATGGTTACTGTTGCACCAAAGGGACTGAGAGAAATGCAATTTCAATCCTGTGTATGTCCTGTACATATTGCAGTTTTGACAATAAAGTTGACTTTGACTTTGAAAATCTGAAATTTCTTCCGTTTACATTGTCTGCAATAAAAAAAAGAAACAAGTTAACATTAAACAGTTGGCTCTGGAGACTGAGGGGCTTACGATTAAAGATGGGTTGTTAATGAGGTGAAGGAAGACGTCCAAACAGAACCAGGAGGTGGAGGATTACAGGCAGAGCTGAGATGCAGTGAGAGTGTATCACTGAGTTCACCGTGTCTGGGTTTATTCTTACTAACTGGGTCTCCAAATAAAGTTGAGCAAAAATAAAGTTGGATTTTAAGGCAGGAATGTGTGATTTGACCCAGACTGTGGATAGTTTCTCCAATAAAGACAGAAAGAAAATGTATTGTGTGTTATTCAACTTTATCATTAAGAGCCAAACTGATGGGAAAATATATAGATTTCTTTATTTTACTGTAGTACCAATAAATCACTAATTTCATCACTGCCAAACTAAAAGTCGTTGCAATAAGAATGCAGTTAATGAGTCAGCTGGACTGTTTGCAGCCAAACTGATGTAAAAGTTAATTACACGTTGCTCCACTGCAGCATGATTTAAAGGGTGATTAGGATGTTCCACTTCCTTGATTTTAATAACCAAAACACTCTTTCAGGAGAGTTTTTAACTTTCTGTAACAAGGTCACATTTACCTTTAATCTTGTGTTCAAACTTTAGTGTGAAAATTAAACAAAGAATCAGGAAAAACAAAAACTCAGAAAAGCAGGAGTTAGTCGGCAATGCCAACTTTGAACTGGACTTTTGTTCTATTTATATAGTTTTGTTTTTCCAATAGACTCAAAGGCTCCATATAGATTTTCTTGTCTGAATTCAAGTTGAACAGGTTTTATTTGGTTAAAACGAGGGATTTTTTTTTTTTCTTTTTGAAGTGTGCTAATAATTAAATGTCAGACCAGTTCACAGCTTGTGAACATTGATTAACTGCTGGATAACAGTTCATTTATAAAACATTTTTCAGTGGCGAGGCAGTCATGCTGCTGCTGCTGCAGTCTTGGTACTCCCACAATTTTTTCCTGTTATTTATCCCAACAAGAAGCATTTCTGCACTCAGTATTTTCTATAAGTCCATCCTGGTTTCTCAGACCACATCCAGGAGGAGCAACAACTGTTATTAATTATTTCAATGACTTGGTCACAATTGCAGTGGTAATGTAGGCACGAGACCAACATGGCCACTCATTCAAACTACTGACAACAAAGCCTGGCCATTGCACATGCACATCATGGATATGCTGCCACTGCTGCTGCCGTGCTCCGCCTGCGACCCCTAATACCATACCATACCATTTTATATATACACTGTAAAGCACTTAAAAACAGCAAAAAGGCCAATCAAAGAAAGTGCTGTACAGTAAAAACAAACAAGCCAAGAACACAGCATAAAATAACTCAACAGAGGTAAAGATAAGAAACTAGATGACTAAAATTATAAAATACACACAAGTTAAAATCAACTCATGCATGGTTGAAAGACAGGGAATAAAAGCGAGATTTCAAATGAGACTTAAAAAGAGTGAAAGAGGGAGCCTGCCTGGCATGCAGTGGTAACTCAGTCCACAGTTTGGACCTGCAACAGAGAAGGTCCTGTCACCTCCGAGCTTAAAATGAGTTCCTGGAACCAATAAAAGCATCTGGTCTGCTGACCTCAGAGCGCTGTGGGACATATGGCTGCAGCAGATCAGTGAGATAGGAGGGGGCAGAACTGTTCAAAGATTTAAAAACATACAGAAGTATTTTAAAATGAATTAAAAAGTGAACCAGGAGCCAGTGAAGGGAGGCCAGAACTGGACAAATGTGCTCTCTTTTGTCTGTACCAGTTACAAGTCGGGCTGCAGCATTTTGAACCAGTTGTAATCGAGCAATAGAGTCCGACTGATTCCAAAAAGAAGTGCATTGCAATAATCAAGCCTGGATGTTATGAAAGCATGTTTTACTGTGTAGTGGACCTGACCTTGGTCTACCGAGACTGTAGGGATACACCGTACTGTTCCAGTGATACCTTTTATTGATCCTCTCAATAAAACACCTTTTTCTCTGTAAACCTGCAGTGAAAGACAATTAACACAGTTTATTCCATTAAGAATAAGTAATTAATTAAGGTAAAAGCATGTCAGTTAATACTGATCATATACCCTTTCAACTTAGATGACTTTTAAACAGTATACACCTATCATCCTCAAAACCTACATGGACTTACACACTCACACACAATGAGGAGCCAACTGTGTTCCTAATACTGTAGTAGCATCACGATGTCGCTGACTTTTCATGTTCTGAAAGATTAAGAATGCTCATTCTATACTCAAACAAGCCTCACCCACAAAAGTTTCAACTTGCAAGCCAGTGAAACATTTGCAACCAAATCCTCAGAGCTAGAACTGATAAATACCCTCAAATGTGCCATGTCATAAAACAAACACAAGAAGTGGATTCAAGTGCATTAGGGATCTCTCATTACACAATAAGTAATGGAATGACTGAACATACAAGATCATGAGCAATTATCAGGTTAACAACCTAATTAAGAACTAAACTTCCACAAAAACCGGTCGCTGCTTTACTCCAACATATTACAAAATGCATGTAGTTTCTCATGGTAAAGAAAGATGCGTGTCGAATGAGCTTCTGTTCACAAGACATTTACAGCATTACAACTCATCATAACCAATTCTGCTCCTAAAAAAGAAAGCATTACAACACCAACGTGGGTAAATGTAGCACGCAACAGCAGAAGATTTATGACGAGGCTCGGAACATATCTGAGGGGGGAAATGAGAAATGATAATTTGCCTGTGGTCTAATAGTGAGGTTCAACTCCACCAATCATCCAAGCTTTTGTAAAAATGAGATGTGGGAGGACGAGATGAAGGGCATCTTTCTCCAAAATAAAGCTAATGACAGATTTTATGATAAAAAATAAATAAATAAAAAAGACTTCTATGAAGACATGTCAACACCAAATTAAAAATGACACCCAGTAGATTGTTTGTTAAAAACTGGCATAATGGGTCACTGAGCAGCACTTAAATAAATGCTCCCAACAGAGATACAACGAGCTGCATGACCTAATTACTCAGTCAATTCAGAGAAATAAAGCTGCTCGGGTTGCACTCTTCAAACCCACAAACATGCAGAAGGACACATAATGAGGTTGCAGGGAGCTGTAGTTAACATTTCAGCATTTTTTACTTTTTCATGAAAATCTCATTTATTTTCCTTCATGAAATCAGATCATTACACCCCTCTGAAATGCCCTTGAACTAAATAACCTGCTTTGCACTCTTCACATGCCGCATCCTGCCTTTATTACCCTGAACAAAAAGAGAAACAACATGCTGGGATTTTGATAAGCTAAGAAAAATAAGAAAACATTTACTCCATCTTTATGCGCACAAACAACCGTTACATATAAGAAAATAAATTTGTTGTCCAAGTTCTATATCAGACAATGAGCACAACTATAGCAGCAAAAACAAAATTATTTGAGTTTATTTATTTATTTTATTTTGAAATATAAATAAAAATGAATGGGGAAAAAAAACTTTTGGAGATAGTTGTGAAGTAACAAAAAATTATTTGGCATAAGTCAATGCGTAGGAATCAAGTGTTCATTTCTAAATGCATACATAAACTTACATTAAATATGAGCAAACTGCACCAGTGTGAGCCAGTTTGGTTGGCAGCCCACTTTGAGGTGCACATCTCCCTTTGTGAAGATTCTGAGAAATAGATGCATGAAGTTTTGACTTTGAGGCTGCAAAAGTCACTTAAGCCTTTCTAAATCTGGGTCTCGACAATAATTAACTGTGGAGGAGCTTGAGCTTTCTAGAACTGTTTGAGTTTCTATTTCCAGTTCAGCGATCATTATATGTTTATTTAAAGAAATATAAGTTGATCTAAACCCGAAACACACCTGTTCATTTTTATTTGTTTAAAACCTCCTGTAAATAAAACACATTTTTAAAGAAATAAAACTTCAGTGATGCAAAGATGAAGGAACATTAAATGCAACACAAGAATAAAGTCAAACTTCTAACTTCCATGTCTTTCACAAGTCATTTATGCCCTTCAGACAAATATGTCTCATGAACTAAACGGTCAATTTCCAGACTGAGTTGGCTTTTCCTTAATAAATAAATAAATAAACTGATAGGTAAACCATCAAGGAGCACTGTAACTTCAGGACCACACACACACACACACACACACACACACACACACACACACACACTCCTGTGATGTCCTTGAATATCACACAGTTTAATGAAAACATGATGCATGAGTGTACACTGCATGATATCTGCTAGAAACAAGCCTCCTCAATGAATCATTCAGTTTATCAGGCCACAACAAAATTGTCTGAATAATGGAAATCCATCGGTTATCCCTCAGTGACCTCTGTATCTCCTTGACAACTCATCCAGCAGCAACAACAATGCGTTTCCTCTGGTCCTGATCCGTAACTCTGACACAGTTTCCTGCTGCCGTGAGGATCCAACTCCCTCAGGTGGATTTCAGCCTGAGCTCTTCTTCCTGTTGCGATAATCTCTTTTAAACCATCTTCACCATCTTCTCCTCGCTGCTCCGGCCCTGACCGGGATCACTTAACCCATTTTCACTGGGATGTAAACCTCCTTACGGTACAGATCAAACATGATTGCTTGTGTAGATGAGCAAACTGGAAACTGATCCACTCATAATTACAGCCGTCCTGTTAAAAAGGTTAAACTCAAACCTAAAAACTAACACAACTTTAATTTAAAAAAAAATTAAAAAAAATAAATCTTGATTTGAATATCTATTACAACTTCTCTGGATGTTTTTAGTCCATCTGCAGTTAGATATAAGCCATCACTGTGAGAAATATCACTATGACAAAGCTTGAAATAGCATTCATTTACAAATAAATCACACTGAGGAAATGTAAATCAAAATGTTTTCCCCTCAACTTAAAAAAAAAATAAAAATAAAAAAAATAAATGGCAAGAAAGCAATAAATTAAGTCAACAGAACTAATTCCATAGCAGTGTTTCAGCATTTTACTGTATTTTTTGCCCTATAAGTCACAGTTCTTTGCATAATTTACATGCACTGCAACTTACATGCCGAAGCGACTTATTTATGGATTTTTTCTCATCTTTATAAACCAATTTTTGGCTGAGATATGACCGTTTTCATTCATTATGACTGAAAATATTGAACACTACCATTTTCAGCCAAAACGGCAGTAGAGTAGTATGGCATGCCGTTGTGTCATGTAATAGGTAAAAGTGGCTATTAATGGCACAACTGGTTTGCCATAGCCTGACACTGTCATCAGCCTGGAGCATCCGTCAAATCAGCTGCATTTCGCGGCGGTGCCCCGGTGAAACAAAGCTGATTTGAACATTGAAATGCATTTATAGATAGATAGCTTTATTAAGTAAAGTTTAACTGAGACACACCTTTACTATAAAGTCGAGCAAACAAATAATTGTTTTGAGGTGGTTATCTTGTTAAATTTTGAAGCAATGCACAGCGAGTCGCCCTCTGCACATTCATGTTTCCACATATCGGCTTTTGAAATACAGCTGATATTACAAAGTGCATTTATTAAGGAAAATTTAGACAGACATACCTTTGGTATAGTTTTGAGCAAACAAACAATTGTTTTTAAGGGTTAATCCTTTAAATTCTTGTTAAAGTCATCCTGTGCGTGCCACTGCAGCCACTATTTGGCAGCCTATCGATTTTTGGCACACCGACCCACGTTTCCGAGTGGTCAGCGGTGATGAGTAACAAACGCGACGCGTCAGCGGTGACGCATAATAGATGTGACATATACGGCGAAGCAACATATTTTTGGATTTTTCCATTTTATTAGACATATTTGGACTAATGCTACTTATAGGGCGGTGCGATTTGTGTGGTGGAATATAGGGTAAATCAAAATGTTTTCCCCTCAGCTTTCTAAAAAAAAAAAATTTGGCTAGAAAGAATAAAATAACCCAACAGAACTAACTCCATATCATCAGCGTTAATTGTTTTAGCTACAACCCACAAAGTGAACAACCTGACGTTGAAATTACATATAAACTCAGCTAAGAGCCATATGTGTCAAACACAAGACCCAAGGGCCAATTATGGCCATCGCTAACATCTTATCAAAGTCAAAGTCAAAAGTCAAAGTCAACTTTATTGTCAGATCTGCAATATGTACTGTACAGGACATACACAGGACCGAAATTGCGTTTCTCTCAGTCCCTCGGTGCAACAGTAAACATCTAAACATTGAAACACTGAAACATATAATAATAGACATAAGCATAAAATAGTAAAACTAACACTGTCCTGAGTTTTTTTTTGCATAGTGGTGCAAGAGCATGAAAATCCACACCAACTCTAAAACTAAAACATTAAACATTTAATGAACATAATACTGTCCTGAGTTTTTGCATACTAGCACAAAAAAAGAGTATAAAAAGTATAACTAAAATAAACTAAAGGTTTCTAGCATTGACATTTGCAAAGTGGCAAAGCAGCGTATGAGTCAATGTACACAGTATATGTATGAGGTAGTAGTTGATGTTGTTATAGAGGCAAAAAGTGGCATATGCAGTAAGGCACATTGGGCATCCCTAAATAAGACCGTTCAGAGCACACTGTATATGTACCAGCAGTGGTGTAGATATTAGAGTAGTGTAAATAAATGTAAACAGTAGTAATTACATGTAAGCAGTAGTAATAAAAGTAAACAGTATTAATAAATGTAAACAGAGAATGTAAACAGTATTATGATTATAGGCAGTGATGTAATACAGACATTAGTGCAAGTATGAGAAGTAGTGCAAACTGTATGAGCACATGACCGAGAGTTTAGTGAAAAACTTTGTGTTGAGTGATAATGTGTGAGAAAGTTTTAGTGTTAAGGCAGTTCAAATGGGAGGGGGGGCAGAGCAGGCAGAGTGTTTAGCATTCTGACTGCCTGTCAGACCCAAAGATGATTTTAAAACTTTTTATTGCTTTTTATTTTACTTAAAAACTGACGCTTTATTTTGTGCAGACTTCTCATGACAGCTGGACAACTTTGAAGCTAAGAAAAAATCACATTTTTACATCTTTGATTTTGCTATGGAAAGAGTGATGTAGAACATCACGAGGTTGATGAAACTCTTGTTGAGGAACCTGCAACCAGGAAAATATGTCAGGTAACTGACTTGAGTTAATGTATTGACTGAAATTGGTCCTTTGTTTGAAATAGCTTCACACCCCATAAACTGTATTTAAAGACTTATTCCGGATATATATAAAAAAAACAAAAAACTATAGAACATTTCATTGTTTTGCTTTTAATGTCAAATTTACCTTTGGTACCTTTTGTTGCATGGCTCAAACTGTCATAAAGCAAAGTTTAAGTACCGTATACAGTACCTAATAATTCTACTTATTTTTGAGGGTGTAAAGTAAAATTTATGTTTGTCCCATTTCTCTTAATCTGAAAATGACACCAGCGTGTGTTAATGAATGACTACAACAGCTAGCATTATATTACCGGTATATATACTACAAAAGGCCACAATAGGCAGAAATAAAGAGGTCTGGGCGGAAAACATTTAAATATTCTAAAGTTTCATTGACTTTTATCCTAACTTCTTTTACTTTGACAATACAACGTTTATATAAGAACACTTAATCCTTCATATACGTCACTGACCTGTGACCAACAATGTGTAAAAGGCCTAAAACTGCAATAAAAAGAGCATCAGGGTCAATAAAACTCCTATAGGAATAAATCTTTATTAGTCAGGTAATTAATCAACAAGTGCTGAATTGAATTAAATGGTAGGGTGGGTTGTTTCTGAACTTTTAGGGGACAGTCAACAACTTTGCTGCACTTTGCACATCAAATTAACTTTAGCCCAACAGGCCTAATGGACAGAGAGTAATTGAAAGATGAACATGAACAATGCAGGGTAAGCATAATTTGAGTGAGAGCTCAGATGCTGCATTGATTTTCCATCCCTTCTAATGTTCTGTGAGAACAATATATCAAACATTTAAATTAAACTGGCTGGTCTGCAGATCTGAGTAGAATGACCACTGCTTGGTTAGTCACTGTGGCAAAGTCCCAACAGGTATTTTTTTAAAGGACTAAGCAGGGGACAATGAAGGACATGAGTTTAACTCAGGTCTCGAGCGTCGTTGCTGGAGCTGAAAGCCAAACTGTTTCATGACAGCTTGCTCTGTTCAATCAACACCCAACACAATGACAACACAATGACTTCTAATATTCTCCTCTCAGACAACAAGAGGCAGCAAATACCCCAAATATTGGAAGAATATTCCTTCATCAGTTCACTTCAGAGAACAACATGAAAATCAATGGGCAGCAGAGCAAATCTCAATCAAATAATTGAGTTAAGAGCTTACAGAAGTTTAAACGGGGATAATGGCTGTCAGGTCGATGGCAGACGAAGCTGATGTGTGAAGTCAGTCAGTAATGATCAAATCAAAAATCCGACCTGAAGGAATAAAACACGACTCCTCTGGTTTGTGGCCTGAGTGACAGGACAGGAAGTGACAAACTGTTTTCAGCTCATTTATGCCTCAGACATTACTCTTATAACCCGGCTCCACTCCAGGCTGAGCATCTGTGTCAGAAGTGACAGTTTGGGTGACGGACATATGATGGAAGAACAAGCCCACAGCGCAACACTAAAAACAAACCAGCACTAAACT
>JBBPBX010012162.1:0-32576 GCA_038048925.1 Garcialebias charrua | reverse complement strand
TTGCTGACATCTGGTGCTCACTACATGAATGTGCAACCTTTCCTGAAAACAGAACTAGCAACACGGAGAAATGAAACATTTCTGTTTGTTTTTTATCACTCAAAATAACTTCTGCTTCACGAACTGAAGCTAAATCGCTAATATCTACAGTTTTAGATGGCTAAATTCGACGGATGCGTTTATATATTTCTACATTGTATTCAATGTGCGCTTGGAGCAAATTCCTTTATCTGACGTCACAAACACGTGACCGGAAAACCCGTATTTACCGTGTAAAAAAACAGCGCTAATTTTAAACTATTCTTGAGAGGAATTTTCATTCATTTAACATTATTTTAGCAAAAACGGTCAGGGGTCAATCTTAATATTTATATATGTTGTGCCATTTTTTGAAAAGTTAAAAGATGATGTCAGTGGAGCTTTAAGGTAAAATCATTATGAAGATGGAAAAAGTCATTTTTTTATTGGAATAACTTGATCTATTACCATAAAGCAGGTGAATTGCAACACTCATGCATCTGTAGCATTATAATGGCTTGGTAGGAGAATAATTGATTTATTTAGCATTTTTAGACAATATAAGCTGACTGAAGTATTTAACAGTGAAGTAAAAATGTACAAACAGCAAAATGCTAAGGTATCCTGAAAACACAAACAAATTTAGAGGGTAAAAAGGTTAAAATCACAACACATTTTTGATATCTACTATAACTGAAAATAAATAAATAAATAAATAAATAAACTCAGAATAAGTGAGTCCTAAGCATCAATTTAAATATATCTAAAGTTCTGGATAAACAGGAAGATGAACTCTCCAAGATTGTTGCAACTTTTACAAAAATATTTCATTTTTATTTTTCAGGGTTGGTGAGATTCAGGAAAAAAAATCTGATAGCATTCCTTAAAGAAATGCTTTTTGTTCCCTTATGTGTAAAAGGTTTAAACAATAACTTTGCACAACCTGTTTGACCTCAAAGTTTGCATATTAGTTCAAAATCTACATAACTTAGTTATAATTATTTATTTGTTACAACTTTAACGTTTCACCTCGTCTTCCTTCCTCGCTGTTGTTGTGCTGCAGGTTATTTTCTGGTTTTATTTTTATCCTTTTTTATTTATTTATTATTATTTTTTATTTATTTTTTACTGAATTGAATTAAATCCTTTCTTTTACCAGAAAGGTCTCTTTGAGACAAATTAAGTCTTCTTCCAGGCAGTCCTGGTGAAGAAGACAGCTTATTGAATAAATAAATACATTTGTTTTTAGGGATGGCTGTTCTCAAAATCAAAACTACGCCACAATCTGCTGTCCAACCTTAAGAGCCGCAGATGTTTTGTCAGGAGAACCTGTCATAACTATTCAAAAAGCATTAAAAACTTTTTAAAAAAGTCCACGTCCAGCCAGACTCACTGCTGCACAGTCAGATCATGACTTCTTTATTAGAGACATGATCATTTGTTTTATATTGGTGGGAAAAAAAGAGACATAATGATCAAACATCTGGAAAATCCAATGAAAATGATTTCCAAAAATGAACAATGACTTTGGGTATTCTAGTCTTTATGATAATTTCTGTTTGCATAACTGCACACTGAATCTAGTTATAGGTCTTAAAAGTAAAAATAGAATAATTTAACAAAAATATAATCAATAGATGTCTTAATACAGAAAACAGCTGGTGCATGAAGGTGTGTATGACCTTAAAATCTGTGTTGAGCAAGCAGAAATAAAAAATGAAGCGAGGTCCAGTGCAGGAATGCTTCAACGTTCAAACTGTCTTCTGTGCAGGACTTACAGAACGTTAGTCCACCAGTACAGTCCTACCAAGAGAAGTTGTACAGTCCTACCAACAGAAGTTAGCCAAATTTTGCCCATTTTGTCTCCGATGGAAACACAATTATGTTCCAATGCTTACCCAGATCTGGAAAATACTCAAAACATTGTTTTTATACTTTGAAACAAGAAACTACAGATTAATAAATAAATAAAAATAAGTTTCCCAGTTAAAAACAGACTTTTACATGCTGCTTGATGGTCTTTCTGTCTGAGTTGATGCTACAGAATATTTGTCTTGTGCAAATAAATAAATCACGCTGCAGAGTCACCCGAGTGAAGAAGAAATTATTATGGGAGCTGGAAGATCTTTCTTCTGGGAGATAAAGGTCAGATTAATATATCATAAAAGTTTAGCTTTCAGCAAGTAATTTTGAGCATGGCTTCCCCAGAAAGCTCATATAAAACTTTGGACCTGAATGAAAATGATCAGAAACAGAGTCGGTCTCTGCGATTAATGTGGTGGAAGAAAGGCACCACGACACCCTGCAGCTCAGTTACAGAGTATTGAGGAGACCCGTGGGTGCCGGGTTCTGATCATTCTCTCCACGGAGCCGGAAACACCCGATGTGAGCTTCTTAATAATTTAAAGTCATCATTCTGACCTGGGCTGTGTCTTTAGGACAGTGCTTTGACTGAGAAAACTAAAAAACAGAGAAAGATTGAAGGTACAGTCCAGATCCAGGATGGCGTGGCAGATATTTGGAATTATAACATCGTTAACTTTCATTTAGATTAAAAACTCGCAATTAAACAAAAGAGTAAACTTTTTTCCACAAAACATGACACCCAAATAAGAGTATGAGTCAGCTGAAATGATCAGCAACTCCTTATTACCAATACAAATCTGTTTTAAAATGAACATACAGTATTTCCCGCCGTACATGTCGCACCGCCCTATAAGTCGCATCAGTCCAAATATGTCTAATAAAGTGGAAAAATCTATAAATATGTTGCTTCACTGTATAAGTCGCACCTATTATGTGTCACCGCTGACGTGTTGCATTTGTTACGCATTACTGCTGGCAACCCGGAAATGTGGGCTGGTGTGCTAAAAATCGATTGGCTGCCGAATGGCGGCCTCAGGAGAGAGCACGGGAGGACTTTAACAAGAATTTAACAAGATTAACACTTTAAAATAATTATTTGTTTGCTCAAAATTATAGTAAAGGTGCGTCTCAGTTGAACTTTTACTTAATAAATGCATTTCAGTGGTCAAATTAGCTGCAATTCGCCGGGGTGATGCAGCGAAATGAAGCTGATTTGACCGTTGATCCAGGTGAGCTGGACGAAGGTGGCAGGCTATGGCAAGCCAACCAATGACCAATTTACCTGACTAAATAAAGGTTGAATGAATGACGCAACGACATGCCATACTACACGAACGCCATCTAGCAGCTGAAAATGTTGCTGTTCAATTTTTTCAGTCAGAATGAATGAAAATGATCATATCTCAGCCAAATATTGGTTTATAAATATGGGAAAAAATCCATAAATAAGTCGCTTCGGCATCCAAGTCGCAGGGCATGCAAATTATGCAAAAAAACTGTGACTTATAGGGAAAAAAATATGGTATATAAAATGCTTTAGCAGCTGTTGTGATAGTCTGATGGCTGATTGTGAAAAATGAGTCTCTGAAATCGCAGGTGTAAACATACTGACCGGAGGAAATAAATCAGCGTTATTTAAATGTACTTTTTGTAGGATCCCACAGGAGATGAAGAGAGAACATTTCACTTATTGGCATTTTTTTTTTCTCTCATTCCATTAAAATATAAGCAGAAGGGGAGGAGAGAGCCGAGAAAAGGGGAGCTTGGAAATTACACGGCACATCTATCACTGTCGCCGCTCAAAGTTAAAGCACGAGTGGAAATCAGAGTTTGGCTTGCTTAAGACTTCAAGGACATGGAAACAATTCCTACAGGTCACAGAGGTTTTATTACGTAAAGAAGAAAAAAAAAATCAAATGTTGGAGTTTAATATTTAGGTCTGATGAATCTAAAACGCTGGTTCTCTCCGTGTTCCTCTGCTCTCAGCTGTTCTCCAACATGAATAGTTTCCTCACAACTTACATTACAGTACTACCTGGCACCAGGAAAGATGGGCGATCATGTAGCTGCCTCTGTGTGTGTTGGTTTGTTAGCAAAACAAAAGGATGAATTTCAATGAAACTATAAAAAAAAAAAAACGAGGTAATTTTATAACTGAATAACTTTTGGAGTCTCGATTTAAGATGGCCACTACATCCAATAACTTGATGTCCAGCATATTAATACAGGGAACCCCCGACCTACGGCGTCCGCGACCTACGGCAACCCGGACCTACGAACGTATCATATTTAATAATTTAATAAAAATATGAAAAAAAATATATATTTTTTTTTTTTGTGTGTGTGTTTAAATGTTATTAATTTCATGTGTACAGCACTTTGTTGCAGCTGTGGTTGTTTTAAAGGCTTTATAAATAATATTTTTAATAAAAATGATAAGTTTTTATCATAATTGCGCAACTTCCGGCCGTTCCAGGAAATGCCCCGGCAGCCATTTTAGGTAGGTCTGTTGTCCCGGCAGCTGGCTGTGAGGACTGTGTTTGTTCCAGGATTGCCTCATATGGATAAATTACTAGCTGGAATCGCTCTGTGAACTCTGTGGACGTCTCAGCCTGGAGCAGCAGCCGCGGATCGATCGCCGATAGCTTAGTCATCGTGCCGCACCGCCACGCGAACACCAGCTCATGGCCTGGCTAACACGCAGCTAGCAGAAGCTAACACAGGCCTAGAGTAGCAGCAGCGGATAGCTCGCCGAACCGCCGCGCTGCTCGGCCCGACAACATCAACGCATGGCCTGGCTAAACACAGAAGCAACACGGGCGGCAGCAGCAGCCGCGGTTTGCTCGCCGACAACCTAAGATGTCGGCTTTGACCATCTCAAAGTAAGAAATTATATTTTTATTTATTCTGTATTAATTAATTATTTTATTCTGTAATAATTTTACAGTATTGAATGTGCTGTGCTGAATAGCAATGTTTAACATTACTGTACACTACTGTACATGCTGTACAGTTACTGTGTGTGTTTATGGATGAATGTGTGGTGTAATGTGTTAGATAAGTGTTTGTAAATAAAGTTCTGTGCATGTTTATGGCCCAGTATGTCCGCTTGTTCAGTCTCATGCCGATAAATGTGTGTGCGGCGCTCCGTTAGCGTTATTTTCGCGACGTACGAACGAAATCAGGACCTGCGAACAAGACGTTATTTTCACCCCTGAGCTACGGCAGAATCGAGCTGCGAATGGTCCTTAGGTCCGGAACTCGTTCGTAGGTCGGGGGTTTGCTGTAGTTAGTTCATTGCTGTCTGGCCTTTGTCAGCAGTCGTTAAATGTGGGCTGAGGTCATTTTATTTATGAGTAAAAGGAACAAGCTAACAGTTTGGGGAACTTACCAGAAATATTCTGTAAGCATCATTCCTGGTGACGGAGCCCCAGCACTGATCTGTATCGTTGTATTTCACACTTCCAGCACTGCAGGAGTGATTTCCACTGCAAGAAACAAACAGAACGCTTGGTTTAACCTCAGCCTTGTCAGAAGACAGAAAAAATATTTACAAAATGAAAGTATGTGTTTTAGTTTATAAGAATAACCACACACAAATAAAAGAAAACCACTTTAAACTGTTTAGAGTACCGGTAGTCATTGTTTCATGACAGCACACGTTCATCAGTAGAAAGTCTGTATTTTGTGGCTCCAGGTGAAATAAAAGCAGCTTTGACGTCTCAGTTAAAGTTTAGCTTTTCTTGCTGGAAGGTCAGTAAAGCTGACAGAACTGTGGAGAAGAGCTTGATATGATAAGACAACGCGAGAGTCCTCATTTAGAATATGATTGTGCTGCTTAGTTTGATGGTCGGCTGTATTTTCTATACATACCACTTTGGAGATGCATAAATATGAAATTTTATAGATATCATAATATGTGTACGCAATATCAATTTTGCAAAGAATTCCAAAAATCCACAGGCAAAAAAAGAGATTTGGTAGATGAGACAGAGCCCAGTTCTCTAAATGTCCTCAGCCGGCACAACGATGAGTCCAGCTACAGGCAGGAGGTGGAAAACCTGGAGAGCTGGTGCAGGAGGAACAACCTTCACATCAATGTGAAGATGATGAAGGAGATGGTCGTGGACTTGAGAAGAAACACACCTATCCACCCACCCCCCCGAACATAAGATCTGCAGTGGAAGTGCTCTCCAGCTACAAGTACTTGGGTGTGCACCTGAACAACAACCCCAGCTGGAGCAACAACACCACCAGCCTGATCAAGAAAGCTCATCAGAGACTCTACTTCCTCAGATGACTGAGACGAGCTGGTCTGAGAAGCTCAGTCCTCACCTCCTTCTACAGGTGTGCAGTGGAGAGCATCCTGTGCTCCAGCATCAACGTGTGGCATGGAGGCTGCACAGCTGCAGAAAGAAAAGCTTTGCAGAGAGTGGTGAAGGCTGCACAGAAGATGTTGGAGTCAGTCTCCCCACCATCACAGACATCTACACCTCCAGATGCAGGAAGAGGCCACCTGCATCATGAAGGACCCCACTCACCCAGCACACACTTTTTGCCCCACTCCTCTCAGGAAGGAGGTTGAGGAGCATTAAGTGTAGAACCACTAGACTGAGGAACAGCTTCTACCCTGAGGCTGTTAGACTCATGAATCTCTATCCAGGATAATCACTGTGAAAAATCACATGTTGCTGCTGATCTGTTTCATGGTGATGTGTTCATTCGTGCTCATCTGCTCACGGAGACTCATGTTCGTGCTGCTGTTCGGCGTGTTTTTTTTTTTTACTATTACTGCTTAAGGGTATTTTTAGTTAATGTTTTTCTTAGTTCATATCTTAGATCTTATTACTGTTTTTCTTTTACATTTTATACTTTTGTTGAATGTAACTGGGACCCTGTTTACACAATTCCGTTCCACCACATGTACCACACATGGTGCGTATGACAAATAAAGAAACTCTGACTCTGAGTCTAACTTATGATGCTGTACATACTCTCTGGTACTTGTTCTAAACATCCTTGCAATTAAATCATTGCGTAGCCATCGTTAGTCTGAATGTGGAATAAATTACGTTCAAACCAAACCTTGCTCGCTGGGTGCCTAACTTCTTCTTCTTCTTCTTCAGTGAGTCTACAAATATATAGAAGTGTTTGACGTTGTTACTGAATAAACTAATCAATAAGAACATTTCCCTTTCCTTTGTTAAAAAGCAGTTAAAGGGAACAGCACAAGTGCATACTTTTCTCCATAAAAACAGAGAGTAGTGAAGGCTGCACAGAAGTCTGTTGGAGTCAGTCTCCCCACCATCACAGACATTTACACCTCCAGATGCAGGAAGAAAGCCACCTGCATCATGAAAGACCCCACTCACCCAGCACACACACTTTTTGCCCCACTCCCCTCAGGACGGAGGTTGAGGAGCATTAAGTGTAGAACCACTAGACTGAGGAACAGCTTCTACCCTTAGACTCATGAATATATAACCAGAATAATCACTGCAAAATATCACATCATGTTGCTGCTGATCTGTTTCATGTTGCTGTTTTTCATTCGTGCCCATCTGCTCATACAGACTCATGTTCGTGCTGCTGTTTGGAGTGATGTTTTTCTATGATATTAGTGCTTAGTGTATTGTTAGCTGATGGTTTTCTTAGTTCATATCTTAGATGTTATTACTGTTCTTCTCTTACATTTTATTGTTGGATGTAACTGGGACCCTGTGTACATAATCTCGTTTCATCACATGTACCACATGTGGTGCAAATGACAATAAAGATTCTCTGACTCTGACTCTCTGATAATTCTAAAATATTTTTTTCCTGAAACTACTAAAAAAATACAAATGTCAAAAACTTCCAACTGCCACATAAAAAAAAAAAATGAAACAAGAAATAAAAACACCAGCGGGGTTTAAGACTACTGTCATGTAGACTGTATGAGCCCATGACTTAATAAAATATCTTATTTTCAGACGGGTAATAAAAACCTTTCTGGGAGCAAGTCAGCGTACTCAGATGGAGGAGCAGCTGAGAGAGGTGAGCGGGCCTGAAGGCCTCCATCAGCAAACTTTTATTGTCTTACTACGAGTTCAGCGGGCCACAGAAGGATCAGAACGTGAGGCCAGCAGGGAGACGTACTAAATGCTCTTCAAGGACAGGGAAAGGATAAAAGCAAGCCTTAAATTTCTTACAATAAAAGCTCTAATTTGTCTCACCAGGTCACTTCCATGAGTGAAATGGGCACAGCCGCAGCGTAGATGGCCAGGTCTCCATAAAGATAGACGATGATGCAAATGTAGAACATGTTGACGCCAACTGAAAGACAAAAAGAATTAAGAGGTGAAGGATTCAGGGCTGCATGATGAGCAGATTTACAAAGTAACGTGGGATCAATAGGTGACAAACAAACACATTTGTCATTTTTAGCAGCCCTCCAAACACTCCATCATGATATATCGCTGATGGAGCAAACATCTATATTAAAACTGCACCCTCGTTTGCACACCTCTCATTACACCCCTCCATCAGTTTTCCAGGCCACAGGCACATGTTTTAATTAATGACGAGTATTAATGGCATTAATTATTAAGCTGATCACTCCATGAGGGAAAATGTCCATCAGCCTCGACTCTGTGCAAGGTTCGGACCATCTGCCCTCCTGTTTGCATCCAAACACCTGACTGATAGGACCGAATCAGATTTCACCTGCAGACACATCAGCGCAGCGTGCCACACACACATCCATCATCCTGCTGGTTTCTCAAACGGGGGCTCTACCAACTCACCGAGCCCCTCAGCTAATTCATTACTGCCAAGGAAATTAGAGGGTAAAGTCCATTAAAAAGAAATAAACGCCGACAAATTTACAGCTTCTCCAGCCGCACGGATTCTTTATCAAATCAAGGACTAAAGGGGCCTATTACGGAGCAACATTAAGCTGTGATAGAAGCAAAAACAAGAACAGAACCAAACAAGCAACTATTTATATCCAGTTTTACAATCAGAGCCAACAAAACATGTCTGTGTTTCATTAAATCAGTTTTTGGTTCATGAACTGTCAGATTATGGCCACCTAATGAAGGCAGATTGCTCGTTTTATTCATCCGCTGATCCAAAACCACAAGATGATTAGATTTCAACTTAATAATTTTCAATCTGTTTTAGTTTTATTCCTCCAAATTGGTATAAAGTACAACATCATCAGTTCATTTTTGTGCAACTGCTTTGTGTTTCTACAGCTATTTGACATTTAAAGATATTGCTCCAAGTATAGATTTAAGTTTTGTTCTGTTTATGTTGTTTATTTGTGTCATATGCAAATTAACGCAAGGTAAACGGTCAATTGTTCATCATGAAAACCGATTTGACTTGTTAAGAAAAGAAATCATGAAAAACTAAAGCATGCAATAAAAGTACAAAATAAAGTACCAAAGAGTGAAAAGGAAATATAATATTTACAAGGTCCAAATAATATATACAGTAGTAAACAACAACATGGTAGAATATAATGGTGCAAGTACCGGTAGGATGAATTAGTATAAATAAGTTAATTAAGTTATTAGTGATGTATCCTTATCCTCACAATAATGTAAAAGAGCAAATGTTTGTATCCGTGCTTTATTTTTTTTAATCAAGTCTTTTTGTACGATGGAGCTTTAGGAGCCACTAAGAAAAAAAATTACCGTAAGCCATAAAATTACGAGAATAAAGTTGAATAAACTCTTAATATTACGAGAATAAAGTCGTACGAGACTTTTTTTTTTTGCAGCTCTCATTTATTTTATCATTTTATTTTCCACGAGTCGGATCCACAATGCGACCTGTCAATCAATCCAGTGGGCGTGTCAGCAAATGACCAATCCGAAGCAAACTGCTCCTCACCTGCAGAGCTGCTGCAGCCCATCAGAGTACCACCTTACTGTGAGCAGGTTCAAAGTCCTGATACTGGTAATAATCTGATGCTGATGTGCTCAGCATCAATCTCCTTATTTGTAAAACCAATGTACAGTATAAGTTAACAAGACGCTCAACATTCTTCATTTTATCACAGTTAAAATGTGGTAAACCCTGATTTATCTGTCAGAGTTCGGATAGTATTACAACTTTATTCTAGTAATATTATGTTTTTATTCTCATAATATTATGAGTTTATTCTCGTAATATTACGACTTTATTCTCATAATAAATTGAATTTATCATACCGGTAATAAATTGAATTTCTTTATTATCATATGACTTTATTTTCATAATATTATGACTATTTTCATATTACAAGTTTATTCTCGTAATAGTATGATTTCATTGTCATACAACTTTATTCTCGTAATTTTTTGGCTTTTAATTTTTTTTCTTAGCGTGGCCATAAAGATCTGTCATATTGTGTGCCATGATATAAAATTTAAATATAATAAATGGTCTCAGCAACTAAATCTTCTAATAAGTGTTGCAGGCTATTTTACAGAGCTCTCTGAACCCACCCTAACTGCATGAACTTAGTCGAGACATATTTTTATTTTACAGAGCGGTGCAAAATGCACTGTCCTCTGCAGCCCGGTGAGAGAGCTGCACGACCAGCAGGTGTCACAACACCAGAGCTAATACTGTATCTGCCAATTACCCAGAGCCACAGACAAAACTGCTACAAAATAAGTCTTCATTTAGCAGCTCAGCTTTTTCATGTAGCTGTGAGAAGCATTACTATCCATCAACACATTACCTCTGACCGGTCTGACAGCAGACATGACAGCCTGTCTGTAAAAAGCTGCGGAGAAAAATAAATAATGGAGACTATGCTTAGTTAATTTACAGCAAGCACAGAGGAGACGGGGCTTTTAGGAATTCAAATCTGTGAAAAAGACAGTTTATGCCATGGAAACGACAAGCTAACTGCAAATTATGCTTAAAATAAAAACAAATGAACAAAAACAAAAGCTACTCAAATTGTATAAAAATGTTTGTTGTTTTACAGTAAAATGTTAAAGGGGACCACAGATGCAAAAATCACTTTTTAATGTTTTTTTTACTCAACTTTGGGTATTAACTTCATAAAAAAACAGTCCTTGTGCCAAAAAAATGCACCCAGTGGTTTATTTACTCTAAGTAGATTTATTTATTTTTGATAAATACACCAGGATTCACACTTCCTGCAGTTATTGACGTCACAGGCCGTAGCCAATCACCTCAAACCTGAGTCCAGCCCCTCACCTAGCAACCCCTGGTTAGGCTCAACCCACTTCTGTATTAAACACATGACTGTTGTTTTTCATGATTTCATCTCATCTTTTGTTTATATGTTCTTAATTTCATGTGTACAGCACTTTGTTGCAGCTGTGTTTTTTTTAAATGGCTTTATAAATAAAGTATAATTGTTATTTTTATGTTTTAGTTCAATTTTTAGTGTATTTGCGATCGCTGCCAACGCGCAGCCGGCAAAAATTAAACGAGCGGACCCCCGGCTTAGGGACCGGTTGCGACGGGACCCTCTTCCGGCGCGATGGAGCGGAGCTTCAACTGTACAGCCTCATTTCAGCCTCGCAGCAGCCTCGCAGCAGCGAGGACCTTCTCCTTACAGATTAATTTACGGGAGACACTTGGTAAACTTTGTGTTGTCTTGACTGGAACAGCGATAACTCCCAAAATCTCCGCGTGCAACGAGCGGAGCTGGCGAAAACCGGAAGAGGAACAAGCTAACATTAGCTTCGGATTCGGCAGGTCTCATGCTAAAAGGAGCAGCTCATGGCGGCGCGCTCAGACGGGTTTCGGTAAGTTATCTTAAGCTAACACTAACAGTAAGTCAAATGAGTAATAAAAAAGGAGCTAATTTTAAAACAACAACACATTACAGATACTGGCTGTTACAGAGGGCGTTAACAGATCTTTGAAGGGCGTGGACTTCAAGAAACCGGTCGTTCAAAACGAAAGTTAAAAATGGCAGAATTAAAAAGGGTATAATTGATTATCTAAGAATTATTTTGTGTATTAAAATGAATTAATATTGTCAAGATAGCACACAGAAATAACATAAAAATTTTAAATACCTATATGTGGTCTCCTTTAAGTCTCAGGATTGGCAGGAAAGTGGTTTTTATGTTGGTGTCTTTAATTTAAGTTTAAATAACAAATTTAGGTCCAGAATAACCACATAAAGAAATTATGAGCAGATTTAAAAGTGTGTTTCCTCTCAGGAAATTTTTGCAAAAAGAAGTCTGAGCGACATGTCCAGGGTGTACCCCGCCCCTCGCACAGTGATTGCTGGACATGGGCACCGGCAACCCCCGTGACCCAAAAAATGGAAGAAGAAGGTCAAAGATAATGGCTGGATGTAAGTCTAAGTGAACAAGAACATTTCACAACAAAAACTGATATTATCAAAGGTTTCTATCAACCATGATAAGATTGACAAGTCTCCTTATCTAATCAGGATGCTCAAAGCTCTTTACAACACAATCTGTGCCTCATTTACCTCCGCACATTCAGACGTCACTCTACTACATCTGTACAAAGACAATCTGAACAAATCAATCTACTATAGAGACCAATCAGAGCTTTATCACATTCATACACCGATGGGACACACATCGGAGGCAGTGAGGGGTTCAGTGTCTTGCCCAGGGACACTTCAACATGTGACTGCTTGTGGAATCGAACCCTAATTCTCCCATTGGAGGATGACTGCTCTAACCACTCAGCCACAGTTTTTTAAGGTTTACTTCAACCAGTTTAAGTGGAGCAGTTCAAGGTTTTGTTCACTAGTGAGGGACGATTTGAGCGCGAGAACAACAGATGGATCGGTTCAGCTTCAGCAGTATTGTGGACTCTGCGCCGGTCTGTTGTGGTGACGAGAGAGCTGAGCTGTAAGGTGAAGCTCTCAGTTTACTGGTTGGTCTACAGTCCTACCCTCACCTCTGGTCAGGAACTCCGGACAGTGACCAAAAGAATGAGATTGTGGATACAGGAGGTTGAAATGAGTTTCCTCCGCAGGGTTCATGGACTCTCTCTTAGAGATAGGGTGAGAAGTTCAGTTATCAGGAGAGACTTGGAGTAAAACCGCTGCTCCACCACATCGAGAGGAACCAGCTGAGGTGGCTCCAGAAAAGAAGCAGATGATCGATGAAATTAAAGTGTTTCTTTGGCCTCTGGCTGTTTTTTTATTTTATTTTATGTTTTTCCACTTATTTCCAATCCAGTTGAAAACTTGACAAACATGTCCTATAGTGTGTCGTGTCCGTGCTTAAAAGGTGTTCTCGTAAAACCATCTACAGCAGAGGAAAGTATCTGAACGTAGCTCAAGATAATGAGTTAATTCACAAGATTATAATTTCCAAAAAGAAAAGGACTCTTAAGTTTGAATAATTATATTATAAACACTTTCTTTACCCTCTAAAGTGTAGTTCTTTTAATTAAAAGAACGCCTCAAAATAAACTGTCATCCCACAGAGAATCTCAGAAATAATGAAGAAAGCTTTTTCTAACTACAATATCTCCACAAGTCTCTCCCTGTCTTTATAAACTGCTGATTGTTGGACCAACAAAGTGAATCTTTGATGAAGTGAAATCATGAATGTCTTCTGTTCAGATCTACATTAGGAGGCAACAGCAACATTACCAGTGTCTGAGGTTAGAAATGAGAAATGCCTCATCAATACTAAACTTGTGTGTGATGTGGATACTATTAGAATAAATCTGTGTTGTGGCAGAGTTCTGCTTGGACAGAAACAAGACGGTTCTCAGTTTTAACTTGGGTTTTTTTACAAAACAAATGAACCCTTCATGAATCAAACTTTTTTTTTTTTCAGCAGCACTCTTGGAATATTGATTTGTTTGGATGATAGCAGTCAGCCTTGATTTAGCATGCTCCAGAAATTAAAGTGCATCTTTCACCACGCTGACACAAGAGAACTATTGTTACAGCGGTTTAGAGAAAATGATTGTGACAAACACTGAGGTAAACATGACCGTTTATCTTCCAAACGACTACAATTTTCATCTTGACAGACATTTTAAAAGAAAGTCACTTAAGTATAGAAATGGATAGGTTCACGTTTGGCTCTAATTAAAGTCAGACGCTTGTGTTGCAACAAAGTTAATTGGTATTCGTGGCCATGGTCCTGTTTTCACCAGTGGAACAAGACCCATCCCGACGTTTGTACAGTTGCTGTGTGCAACACATTAGATCGCAAAAGCTAAGAAAAGCTGAGACAAGATGCTGATGCTAGGACAGCACCGTTGGTCTCTGTGACTTTAGCCAAAGTCAGCTTTTAATCAACCTTCAAATCATGTGTGAAGGTTACAGCAACACTTTGCACGGTGGTGCAGATAAAACTGCCTCCATCAACATTCCTGTCAGTGGCTGCAGGTCAGGCTGATATGATATCCATGGACTTTTTCCAAGTCTGCCTCAACCTCACCACCGCCACTGCTGCGGTCACGTCAGTGTCATCGCAAGAGGAAGTCAGATGTCCTCTAACTCCGTCTCTTCTCAAGAAGAGTTTATTATCTGCAGTTTATTATCTGCAGTTTATTATCTTAGCAGAATGAGGGGCTGCCGGTACACGACTTTAATGCGTGTAAATCTAGCACAGGAGCATGAACGTGCTTGCATTCATTCTGGTTACCGTAATTACATTTCTTCGTGCGCAAAGATCAAATTAAGAAGACGAAACAGTTCAGACTCTGTATCATGATGAATGAAACACTGGACTCAGAGGATATTTTGACACAACGGCAGAAGGAGGGTTATCCTTATATAGATTTTAACATTATTATAGGGTAATAAATAAGTAGCATTTTAAATTATCAGGTGAAAGAATTGTACCGATTTACAGGAATAAATACAGAAGTTTTTAACAAAAGTGTTTGGGTATTTTGATGTAGGGTTCTGTGGAGTTGTTTTCAGTAATCAATGTTTTACCTGCAGTAGAAATGATTTAAAATGTCATCAGTTTGGAAAATGAGACAGAAGTTGTCCTGAGAAGGTTAAGCAAGATTGGCAAAGACCCAAACAAATGTCAGGGCTGAAAGAACGGGCGGCTGACGTGAGCTTCGTCTGCAGGTGGCCGGGCTCATCTGTAAACAGGGTGAGGAGCTCCATCATCTGGGAGGAGCTCCGACCAGAGTTGCTGCTCCTCCACATTAAAGATCAGCCGAGGTGGTTCAGACATCTGGATGGGACTCCTGAACACCTCCCAGACCTGTCCTACAGGGAGGAGACCCCTGAGAATTACATAACCTATCTGGCCTTGGAACACCTTGGGATCCCCCTGAAGGACCTGGAGATCATTACTGTGGAAAGGGGTGTCTTGGTTTCCCTCCTAAACCGGTTCCCTCTGCACCCGGACTACATTTAGTTCCAAAATTTTTGATTGTTAATTTGCTTTAAAAAAAAAAAAGAAAGAAATTTTCTCGACCCAAATCAGACTAGCCATTAACTTGTCTCCTCTGAGAACCTCTGCCTGATATTCCAAAACAACGGAGCTGATTCAGAGATTTTATTGCAAATTAAATACTGATTAACTGATAACAAATCCAGAGAGCCCCACTTTAAAATTACCTTATTAGCAAACCGTGACGATGTGATAAAAGAAGCGTATCATACCACGTTGCTGTGTTTGTCTTTAAAATTTTACATTTGATGCCTGGAGTTGGTTTAAATTGACTATTTACTTCTAATAAAATGCAGCATGAACATTATCTACATCTTTAAAATACATCAGAGAGTACAGGAGCTAATGAGTGAGTTCTCCTGTGTGGGTAGACCCAAGATTAAGGCGGCTTGGGAGCTTGAACTGGGTCTAAACTTGGGAGAGGATTGGTGGAATAATGCTCTTATGAAAATTCATTCAAGTTCAATCTGTGCTCGACTTTCGCTTATACAGTTTAAAGTTCTTTTTAGGGTTAATTTCTCTAAAGCTCGCCTGTCGCAATTCTTCCCTTCCGTTTCTGACAAATGTGATAAATGTCATTCATCTTCTTGTAATTTAACTCACATGTTTTATTCCTGTTCATCACTTCATAGTTTTTGGCAGAATTACTTTGATACAATGTCAAAGATTCTCTCTGTGGTCATTGAACCCTCACCCCATGTTGCGATATTTGGGCTTCCAGTTAACTATAAACAGTTTACTTCTGATCAATTGAATATTTTAGCATTTACTTCCTTATTGGCAAGACGCCGTCTTCTTTTTCATTGGAAATCAACTAAACCACCCTCTACTGGGCAGTGGCTAAAAGATACCATGTCTTTTCTAAAATTGGAGATGATTAGATATTCAATGAAAGGCAATTCTGCTAAATTTTATAAAATATGGAGTCCTTTCATGACATTTTTTCACGCTCTTCATTCTCTTCATCTGGACTGATTGAAATACCCCACATTTTCTTTTATTTCTTTTTTTATTTTGTTTAAAAAAAATCCCCTTCTATTTTTTATTTATTTATTTAATTAATTATTTTGTTATTTTTCCTTTAGGTGTGTATTTGTTGTATTTTGTTAAATCATGTAAGAAAAAGAAAAATACTAATAGGAGATATTTTGTTTACCTGGATTTGTGATGTTCTTCTTATTTGATGTTATGAAGAAGTTATGTATCACATGGTATACTATGTTATTGATAACTAATATTTTGTTTGCTTATATCTATACTCTCTTCTCCTAATAAAAATATATATTTTTAAAATGCAGCATGAACATTATCTACATCTTTAAAATACATCAGAGAGTACAGGAGCTAATGAGTGAGTTCTCCTGTGTGGGTAGACCCAGAGTTCAATGCAGCAGAATCCTCATTACCGGTAGTTGGCCCAAATGACAAAAACTAACCATCAGAACATTTAATAGTAAATGAGACCCAAATAAAAGTGGTTTTTGCTTGTAAATTGACTTAAACCAGGTAGTTTTATCATATAGGTCCATAAAATTTTAAATAACTTTGCATTTTATTTATGTAAATGTGTTTCTAAATATTTTAATAACTGATTTTCTATCAAACTAAACTACTGTATGGGAAATAAAACATGACCTTGTTTGATGAGAGTTGTTAAAATTACTCATTTGTATCCAAATAATAAATATGATGACACATCAGCTGGAATGTGAGCAGCTCGGTGCCGTCGGGACCAACACAAGCGAAGCTGCGATTCTCTCCACGCTGCTCGTTCAGCCAGCGCTGGAACTCGTGCCCGTTTAATTCTTCTCTTATTAGAGTCCCCGGCAGCTCCACACACACACGAGGAGGGAGAAAGGACAGGAGAAAAATAATTTCCTTATTACCAATCGATACCCCACGTGTTACCTGCACACAGCCGGTGGGAAAGAACATCAGCCATGGGTTTTTTTTTGTGTGTAGCGCCTAAACAGGCAATTGAGTCAGTGACAAGAGGCTGAATGGATGTCTGAACACTGCAGCTTTAACAGCATGAGCTGCATGACAGCATGCATGAGCGCGTTCACACGTGTGGGTGTGAACATGAGCTGGCGGGTGACTCCATGTGTGCCAAGTGCGCCACCTGCTGTTGAAACGCTGCAGAGCAGAGCGTGTTGGCACAGATGACGCAGATGACAGCTTTGACCTTTGGTTGGTCTCTTATTCCTACAAAACCAAGGACTCTGCTGACTCCTAAGTCACATGCATGTGGATAAAGTTGGCTTAATGCAAGCAGACAGGGCAGGGAGGAGGGAGGAGACTGCATGAATGAGGATTGTAAAGCTGCAGGGCTCGCTCTCACTTCGGCTCAAGGTGATTCAGATTACAGTTTACCATTACGAGTCAGCTTCGTTAGCTCCAGAATCATTCAGGTATTTGCCACGGGTACAGGTAATACTGGGCTCTCAAACAGGTAATTATAACCAAAAGCAATTTATCCATATGTAATTACATCCAATTAAACCCCCACTAGCCTTCCTGTGTAAATGACTGTGGATAAAATATATACAGGTATATATATCTTTGATGAATTATCCTGCTCAGCCGTGCGGCTCGTCCATAAATATTAGACATGGCTAATGACGGCGGCATCTGCAGGTGACTGAATATTAGGGAGTGAGTTGGGGCAAAAAGAACATTACCTTTGTTGAAGAACATGGAGGCCATTTGGCCCATCTCGATCCGCTCCACAATGTCGAAATGATCGACGTGACCAGATCGCTCTGGGGAAAAAAATAAAATCAGAAAACAAAACTGATGTCAAGTTCATCTCACTCCTGCACACAAAGTATTTTACTTCAGAAGTCTTTTATGTGCAATTTTATTTATTCTCTTTTCAAATTATTCTGCATGTATTTTGAATTACTCTGTATATCGCGTGCTTGAATTTCTCCTGGTTTTATGTGCAGTTGTAACATCAGCAGTTCTCTTTAAGATGAAAGGAGTTACTTTTGATTCCGATGTTAAATTCAGTTCTTTTGTGCAACGATGTTGAAGAAAAATAGACTTGGTGCACAGATCTCTTCAGAAACTACAAGAATGGCACCTTTTTTACTTTTTTTTAATGTTTTTGTACAGCCCTGATATGAACTTTGTCCTTTATTAGTACAGCAGTCCCTCACTACTTTGAGGGTTGTTTTTTTGGCTCCATCACCGTTTTTCAAAATAAGACTGGCTGATTGATGGATGAGCTAAACGATCGGGATGGAATTTTTATTTGAAATAAATTATTTTAAATTATTTAGCACCTCCTGCACCTTTATGCAGCCCACACTGCAGGATAAACTTCCTGCTGCAGCTGATCAACTGTTCTCCGTATAGAGCGGAGAAGTGGGCGTGGCCAAGAGCGCTTTCAGGTGGCTGAGAGCAGCGGAGGCAGAGAAATCATGACATTCTGTGCTCTTTTACAGTGTTTAGAGTTTTGAAACATTGTTTAGAATATTGCAAGAGTGTGGGAAGGGTTTAAACTGCCTTAATATATATCTATCTCATTTTATCTCATCTTAAAAATAATAAAATAAACTACTTACTACTTGTATTACTTACTTCGCGGTTTTTCACTTATCATGGGGCTTCATGGTAAGGATCTCCCGTTATAAATGAGGGACTACTGTACTTATAAAATACACTGAATTGAAATATGTTTGTTTTGAACATCAGCTGAGGCTTCTGCAGAATGTGTGCGTTGGCCATAAATAATTGATAACTACATGAAAAGGTAGCCTAAACAAATTATTTCATTACTGTACGTCATTTAAACACAGAGGAGTAGCAAATAAAAGTGTAACAAGGCTGTTGTGAGTCTTTAACACCACATAAAAAGTTTAAGTACAAAAGTCAAAAATCCTGGTCAGCTAAAACAAGAAGTAGCATTTATCCCTCTTACCTTTAAAGTACTTATTATTAAAGAGATCAATACTCACGGACAGACAAAATGGGTTTTGTTTCGGGTTCAGAACGACCTCGGCCCAGGACATCATCGTCTGAATAGTCGGAGCTGGAGTCGCTGTTGTCAGGCTGTGGAGGATGAAACGATGGTTTGAAGCTTTAGTTGCCGTTTTCCTAATCTCTCTACATACCGGTAAACAACAGTCAGTTTACAAGACATTAACTGTGTGTTTATTTGCTCTGTATTTGACGCAGGGGAGGTAACATCTGGAAATTACAGCCAACAGCTGGGAGGCACTTTGGAGGACGGAGCCGCTCACAATCCCCAACAATCGCATCACCAACACGTTGCTTTTTGTAATTTCCCACAGTCCGTGCAGATTAACGTCAATTAAGAGTCAGTGGTGGTGAAATGTGTGAGCGTCATCAGCTGAGTTAATGCAGGAGAGATGAAGAGTGACAGCCGGTAATGACTCCACAACAAACAGGCAGCAAACAGAAGCAGGCCGGCAGCAAACAAGGCAAACAGCGACGAGAATCAGAACGCTGGTCACGCCCGGAGGCGCCGACACACAAAGTCAAACTCAGGCTCGAAAAGGAAAAAAGTCAAACAAGTCTGCAGAAAGTAAACAGAACTCTGCATCCTCAGTGTGCGCGTTAAAGGATTCAACATCAGTGAACAGTTTCATTTCTGCACCGTCAGAGGAGTGTTGAAACCAAGAGTTTCACTTCCTTCATTTTATTGATAGACAAAAAATTACAATAATTTACTAACACCGTCCTAGAGTCTGAAAAGACAAACTGTAACAAAGGCAAGAAAATAAAAAGCAAAAACAGGAAATGAAGTTGACAAAATAGAGCTCAAACTCCAAACTTCAAAATAAAGGTTAAAGTAAATGTTTCTTCATGAGGCCAATTTGTCTGGTTTTTGCTCAGCTATCCTAAAAAGGAACCATTTCAGGTCAGCAAAAAAAAAAAAAAACGTGGTGAACATCATTCACTTTGGATTCACTTTGTAAAAACCTTGAGAGAAAATAAATGCACATTTTCTGTAAACTTCTCAAACTTGTGTCGTACGACATCAACCTGTTTAACCATTGAGGTCTTTCAAACCTAAAATTGTGAACAGAGAATATAATAAGGAACAGATCAAAGAGTTTTTCTCATCTGAAAAGTACTTCATATTAATATATTTTTATTGTGTTAAATCCAGCAAGACAAAAACCTATTTAATAATAACAAATAAAAAAATCCCCTTCTTTCAGCTGCTCTCTTCATCAGGGGTCACCGCAGAGAACCAAGTCACACGAATAATTAATAATTATGAATATGAGTAATATATTTTTATAATACTGTATATACATGAATAATAATAATATTAATAATAATAATAATAATAAATAAACACCTTTTCCAGAAGATTTATTTGCAACCACAAATATTTCACATTGGAATCCATGGACTTACAGTGATTATAAAATTAATGGATAGTCTGAGTTTTGTTAAAAAATAAAATAAAATAAAGATTTATTTTTTATTTTTTACCATGAACAATAAGTATCTTACCTGTTGTAGGTAACTTTCTAAACAATTTCAAATTGGAGAAAATGAGTTCAGTTCCAACTAAAATGTCTGAACATGGTTGAGACTAAAGTAGATTGCTGGCCTTTTGAAATAACTAAAGTAAAAACTTTCACAGTGTTTATTTTAACACCACTTTACAAACCTCAGTCTGTTTATTTTCCATTAAATGGCTATTTCTGCAGAAATATTATGATAATCCTGCAGAAAGTACCTCAGGCTGCTCAAGAATTGTTACTGCTAACTGTTGTTATTTCTCTATTTAAATAACGCTGTAATGTAGAATTGGTGGCAATGTAAAAAAAATTATAATAATACAAAGAATATCTTACAAAAAGATCTGAAGCTCTCGGCCTTGCCGTCTCTAAATGGTTTTAAGAATCTGTTGGAATCCTGGCAAAAACCAATGCAGATATGTTCTTGTTCTTGATTTTATACATCTACCTTATAATGTTTTGCTAGTTTTTCTATTGTTTAAGGTAATTCTACCATTGCTGTTCATCACTCTTTAGTTTGTAGCAGGTCGCTTTTGTAAATGCGTCCACGAGGCTCAATGAGATTTACCTGACTAAATAAAGGTTGAATGAATAATACTGTGTGTTAAAAAAAAAAAAATTCTTCTTCTTTCGGCTTTTCCCTGCGTTAGGGGTCACCACAGCGATCTAGTCGCACGAAGATTTGGCAGTTGTTTTTACGCCGGATGCCCTTCCTGACACAACCACAGACCACCGAGCAACCACAGCCCTCTGTGTGGAGCAGAGAGCTGATATCTAGGGTTCCCGGGGGAGCAGATGGTGTGGGTTAAGGGCCTTGCTCAAGGGCCCAGAGTGGGGCAGATGAGGGTGGAGACAAGTGTGACCGCTTCACTTATCCCACCCACATCTTTGATGTTGTCGGTACCGGGGCTTGAACCGGTGACCTTCCGATCACAAGCGCACCTTCTTAACCTCTGCGCCACCACTCCCACATTTGTTTAATTAGCTATCAGCAATTTGTACTAAAAGGGCAGCAATCCACTGCAGAATGGATCAGACTAGAGGTTACGTCATCATTTATGTCGGAATTAAACTTTATTTGTCCTGAGATGTCAAAAGAACTATCTGCAACAGGTAAGATATTAAGTGTTTACACCCTTTCCACAGAACTCCGCTTCAATACATCTGAACGTTCAATTCAGGCACTTTTACTAAAATTCCAACAGAGCAAAAACCTCCTTATCTAGGCAAACCCTTCATGAGCACATTGTTTTGCTGCGTAGCTGTTTGACATTTAAATTAATACGACTTCATTCATCACTAAAGCATAATTTCTGTTCCACATCGTCTCCCACAAACATGCCTTTTGCTCATTTAAACCAGATTTAAACAAACAGCTTTTAATCTGTGTGCAAGATTGTTCTCCATCTCGTGTTTGTGCTAAATAAAAAGGCACACGGCACCTTCTCTGATGAAGCGTCGGCGAGTGTAAAAGAGAAAAGAAAAAACGTGTGGATGTTAATAGGCTTCAGTCAAGCAGAGAGAAATAAAAGGCATCCAGCAGTAAACATTTCCTGTCGTACTCCTCTCTTGTTTTCCATTATGTGGGAGGAAAATGCTGAGGAGTACAGCAGCCATGAATCAAGGCTGAGCGTTTGCGCCGGGCTATTGTCCACAGGATCATAACTCCTGGAATGGAAACCCAGGGGCATTAAAGCAAGATGACTTCTGCACCGAGGGGGAAACAAAAAGCAAAGGCCGAGCCATTTGGGGAGCGCCAAGCCTTTTTCTTAGTCAAAGTAAAAAATGACTTAGGACTTAGCCATTTCCCCTGATAATTGAGTACAGTTCTACTCTGATGACTTCACCCAAATTGGGATTTTACAAACAGGAGGCGAGAGCCACTTCTAAATTGTGCTTGGATTGGACAATAAAATGCCATCAACCTCCAAAACACAAAAATTAAACTTCTGGTTGGAAGGAGGATTATTTCCAGGGTTTACAACTTAAATAAAGTCCAATCAATTACATTTGACTGGAATAAAAATAAAAGAAGTATTTTACCGTAAAAGTCTAAACAAGAGATGTCCACAGGGAGACAGACTTCGGTGACTAGGATGACCAGAGTCAGTTTGCAGGTTTGTTAATAGAAACTAAGGTTTAAATTATTTACGGAGGGTATAATTAACTGTTTTAGATGCTTTTTCAAACAGCACAGCAACACAGTCAGGTGCTGTTTCATTACTACAAAGTAGTGAATGTTTTAGAGATGTACAAAAAAAGTTAACTTTCTTCTTAATCCAAAAAAGCTAAGTCTGGTCTACCTGGATTATTGAGCATGCATCAGGGTACTTTCTTCTTAATATTTCAGTATCTTAGTATTTTAGTATATTTAATTGTGTTAATATTTCACACAAAAAAACTGCTGGCACTTAATCATGATTAAAAAAATAAAAGTACTGTACACCCTAATTAAAGGCTAATTATGTTCAAAAACATGATTTTTAAAAAGTATCTGGTTATTACAATCTTTTAAAAAATCCTGCTAACATGACTTTAGGCTTCAACTCAAATGTAACTCAAGCCCCGTCGACACAGGATTGACATTTTGGAAATCAGCCAAGAATGTACCGGTATGTTGTTTTAGTCTACAAGAGCCGCTTTTGAAACCAGGCTCCTGAGCGGTGGTGATTTTAACCACTTTTGGGGGGTGTTCAAACACCTCTTTTAACTCAGCACCCCTGAAAAATAAAGAAACCATCATTAGGATGTTGTAAGGACCTTAGATTCACCAAAATATTGAATAAATATGGGATAACTATGGAATAAATGATGACACTCTTAAACCAGCCAGTAAAACCTGTATTGTTGCACAAGGCAGAGCTTCTGCAACATCTGTCAATCAATCCAGCAGGCTTGTAAGCAACTGCCAATCAGCTACCTCAATTTGTCCCGAAGATAAACGCCCTTTACCTGCAGGAGCTCCACCCACTTTTCCTCAGATAACATTGTCAGAGCTTTGCATTATGAACACTTTGCAGTCAGAGGGATTTCGCGACAAATCATCATAAAAAATGTTTAAACGTTGTCAGAGAACCTGCTATTCAAGACAGTTACCGTGTTTCCATCTATTTTCAATTCGAATTTTGAGCGAATTTTTGAAAATTCGCAAAAATGTAAATAAAAATTAATGCGAATCAGAAGTGTTTCCATAAACTGGCTTGAAGCGAATCCACCAGGCCACGCAAAGCGGCATTACGTCAGACGTCAGCGTTACGCATGTCTACAGTAAACAGGAAGTAGCGGTTGAAAACAGGAACCGAACCACACATCTCGGCAAAATGGAGAGAATATTTCAGGAATGTGTTGCTATCGGGCAAGTTGTATTTATTCTGTCATGCCAACTAGTTTTAGCGATGTTACAGCGGAAACAGCTGATCAGTCACATGACGTGAATGTTCGCTACGTCAGAACTGAGTCGGCAAATCTGTTTCCATCTCTCGTTTTGCGCATCAGCTCTGTTTCGAAAAACCCAAAAACCACCTCAAGCGAGCGTATCAACTTTTTTGCGAATTAGAGGAAGTTAATTCGAATCGTGCCGTTTCCATTCACCTTTTCTGATGCGATACTTCAAAATGCGCATCAAGAAACCTTGATGGAAACACGGCTAGTGTTACCCTGAGCGTAGGGTGGAATACAGTTTATTACATTTCAAAAACTAAATGAAGTCTAGAAAATGTAAAAGAAGATAAAGCCCCGTGGGCGACCTCATGATCAGCTGAAAACAACAGTGATAAACAGGAAGTACCACGTGTTCATCTGTATGAAGGTAACTGCAGGTAAATCCTCCATTATCTGTCATAATTACATTGTCTGATTAAGGGTTAAAGGTTAATGCTTGAAGCTAGCTGTGCTTTGTTTTGTGTGTTTTAAATGTAGACATATGTTGCAACTTCTGGTTGCATAAGTTTAGTCTTTGTTTGCTCTGATCCTTTAAAAGTCCTATTTGTGACAGAGTCCCTCGTTTACAACCACCCTGAACACACCTGATCTCGTCTGGTCTCAGATGCTAAGCAGGGTCGGGCTTGGTTGATCGCCTGGGAATATCAGGTGCTGTAAGCATTTGTACTTCTCACAAACTGCACCATGGGGTGCGTTGTTCAAGCCAAGAGCCTGTCAGTACTGGAGGTTAAGTTACCCCTAAAGGTCAGATCCTAGAATCACCTCGGTTCTGAGTGAAAAACATCCTTCAGCACAACTGTTGCACTGTTGTGTGCACAGCCTAAAAACTAAATTTTTAAAACAATAATGTCATAGACCTACCTATGAGCTCACCTACAACCCAAAACACGACAGATTACCTGCTCGTGTTTGTGTTGCAGACATTAGTGCTCACTTACAGCTCAACTGTAAGGCTGACGGACAAAAGACTCCCTCAAACTGAAGAAGTCTTTTGAATGAAAGACGAAACGTTTCAACAAGAATCCCTCCAGAGGACGTGACCGAACCTTGTTAGATTGATCTACCCGGCTTATTGAGCAGCACCTTCACATAATGTATTTATTCAATGAACAGACGAGACTGATGAACTTTGCTTCGAATAAATGGTAAAAATGGACTGTACTGGCAGTTATACTGTATATCACCTTTCTATCTAAACCAGATGTGCTTTACAACACAATCTGTGCCTTCATTTACCTCCACACACATTCAGACAGCTCTCTACTACATACGTATCTTAAAAATAATCTGAACAAATCATTCTACAGAGACTAATCAGTGTTTTAGGTCATGTTCATACATTTGACAGTCAACAGTAGTTGAATGTGACACGGGAGAGGCTGTGGTGGTCAAGCTACAAAAACTGTTTTTGATTTTTGCTCTCGTTTTCGTCCATCCTCGTCTTTTTCTTCTTGTGTTTAGTTTGGAGCATCCGCTCCTCGTCTTCTTTACCGTTTCTCTTGTAACTTCACGGCAGCATTACAGGCCTCCTGTAGTTCCTGCAGCGTTTAGGTAGTTTCCTGTTTCCGTTTGGGTGAAAACATCTCAAGAATCAGTGTGTGTTAAAAAATCTTTTTTGGAAAGAGCTTTTTTTGTTTGTTTGTTTGTTTGTTTGTTTGTATGTCGTTTGTTTCCTTTCTTATTGCTTTTACAAGAAATAAAAGAGGATCAGTTTTTGCTAAATCTTGCTCATCAAATGCATTTATTACCGGTAACTAATCATCATCATCTGGAGATTCTCTATAGAAACAAAAGTTTGGGCAGTTTGCTGCTCTGAAACCTTCAGGGCAATTAAATTGAACCAGCATGTTAGGAGGTGTTTCAGGAGGAAGCCTCTTCTCTTTAAAAAGAACATGACAGCAGGACTTAAGCAGTTATCCATCCATCCATCCATCCATCCATTTTCTTCCGCTTATCCGGGGTCGGGTCGCGGGGGTAGCAGCCTAAGTAGGGAGGCCCAGACTTCCCTCTCCCCAGCCACTTGGAGCAGCTCCTCTGGGGGAATCCCAAGGCGTTCCCAGGCCAGCCGAGAAACATAGTCCCTCCAGCGTGTCCTGGGTCTTCCTCTGGGTCTCCTCCCGGTGGGACATGCCCGGAACACCTCACCAGGGAGGCGTCCAGGAGGCATCCTAACCAGATGCCCGAGCCACCTCAACTGGCTCCTCTCGATGTGGAGAAGCAGCGGCTCTACTCCGAGTCCCTCCCGGATGACTGAGCTTCTCACCCTATCTCTAAGGGAGAGTCCAGACACCCTGCGGAGAAAACTCATTTCAGCCGCTTGTATCCGAGATCTCGTTCTTTCGGTCACAACCCAAAGCTCATGACCATAGATGAGGGTGGGAACGTAGATCGATCGGTAAATTGAGAGCTTTGCCTTTTGACTCAGCTCTCTCTTCACCACGACAGACCGGTACAGCGCCCGCTTCACTGCGGATGCTGCACCTATCCGCCTATCGATCTCACGCTCCAGTTTTCCCTCATTCGTGAACAAGACCCCGAGATACTTAAACTCCTCCACTTGGGGCAGGACCTCCTCCCCGACCCGGAGAGGGCATGCTACCCTTTTCCGGCTCAAGACCATGGCCTCGGATTTGGAGGAACTGATCCTCATCCCGGCCGCATCACACTCGGCTGCAAACCGCTCCAGCGAAAGCTGTAGATCACGACCTGATGAAGCCAATAGGACCACATCATCTGCAAAAAACAGAGAAGTGATTCTAAGGCCACCAAAACGGATCCTCTCAACACCTTGGCTGCGCCTAGAAATTCTGTCCATAAAAGTTATGAACAGAATCGGTGACAAAGGGCAACCTTGGCGGAGTCCAACTCTCACTGGAAACGAGCCTGACTTACTGCCGGCAATGCGGACCAAGCTCTGACACCGGTCGTACAGGGACCTAACAGCCCATATCAATGGGCCTGGTACCCCATACTCCCGGAGTACCCCCCACAGAACCCCCCGAGGGACGCGGTCGAATGCCTTTTCCAAGTCCACAAAGCACATGTAAACTGGTTGGGCAAACTCCCACGCACCCTCCAGGACCCTGTTGAGGGTGTAGAGCTGGTCCAGTGTTCCACGACCAGCACGAAAACCACACTGCTCCTCCTGAATCCGAGGTTCGACTATCCGACGGACCCTCCTCTCCAGAACCCCTGAATAGACCTTACCAGGGAGGCTTAAGAGTGTGATCCCCCTATAGTTGGAACACACCCTACGGTCCCCCTTTTTGAATAGGGGAACCACCACCCCAGTCTGCCAATCCAAGGGAACTGCCCCCGATGTCCACGCGATATTGCAGAGTCGCGTAAGCCAACACAACCCCACAACATCCAGAGCCCTAAGGAACTCAGGGCGAATCTCATCCACCCCTGGAGCCTTGCCACCGCGGAGCTTTTTAACCACCTCGGTGACCTCAGCACCAGAGATTGGAGAGCCCGACCCAAAGTCCCCAGGCTCCGCTTCCTCAGTGGAAGACGTGCCAGTAGGATTGAGGAGGTCTTCGAAGTATTCCGCCCACCGACTCACAACATCCCGAGTTGAGGTCAACAGCACGCCATCCCCACCATAAATGGTGTTGGTCGCGTACCGCTTTCCCCCCCTGAGACGCCGGATGGTGGACCAGAATCGCCTCGAAGCCGTACGGAAGTCATTCTCCATGGCCTCTCCGAACTCCTCCCACGCCCGAGTTTTTGCCTCAGCAACCACCCGAGCCGCATTAAGCAGTTATTATTATTAACCTTTATTTAACCAGGCAAATCCCATTGAGATCACAGAGCTCTTTTGCAAGGGAGGCCTGGACCTGAAGGCAGCCTAACAAGCATGTTTTTTATCTGAGTTTCATCTGAACAAACCACAGAACAGACCAAAACTGACAAGTACAGTCAAAAAGCACAGCAGCTGTTTGTAGAAAACAAAACAAAACATCAGCTAAAACCTCACGCCAGCTGTCAGCACAGTGGTAGGCGACTGATGATTTGGGCAGCTTGAACTCTTCTGTCGATAAGAGGATTCTCGAGTCAAATGTGAGTCCATCTGTCTGACAGCTGAATCCAAATCATGAGGGTAAATAATAGTCACACAAAAGACAATAACTGAGGTTAACCGAGATCCTCAATTCAAAAATAATTTATTAAAAAAGGGAAATTAAATGTTATTGTAGCTCATCATCCTGGTTTCATTAGAGTTGATGTAGATGCAGATGGCTGTGGACAAGAAGGCTCTCTTGGAGCGGTCCGTCTTAGAGCAGATCTGAAGAAACTGGCTGCAGATGTTGATCTGTCTACTTAGACTTGGTGGGTTTCTCTGTCTTTTTGGGCAGCAGGACCACCTGAATCTTGGGCAGGACTCCTCCCTGGGCGATGGTTTCTCCTCCCAGCAGCTTGTTGAGATTCTAATCATTGCGACAGCCAGCTGCAGGAGTCAGGGGATGATCCTGGTCTTCTTGTAGTCACGAGCCACCTTTCCCACCAGCTCCAGGATATCAGTGGTCAAGTACTCAAGCACCTCCACCGGGTAGACGAGGATGCGTCCAGGGCACCTCCTTTTTAACTCATTTGTGATTTGGGCTGTGGCTGAGGTATTTGAGCTTTTGAGCTTTTAATCAGCTGCTCCCAGTTTTAACACCTTGTTGCCATGGATACACGTCATAACAAATGTCCAAAAGCAAAAAGGTTTCAATAAAAATCCTTCAAGCTGCACAGCATCTGATATCAGAGGAAATAATCATCCAAATAAAGCAATTTACATCCAGAAAAAAGAGGAGTTTTCAAAAGCAATATCCCAGAATGAAACTAACAGAGCTGCTCCAACATGCTGCCACCTTGAGCGGAGCAATTCAACGTTGCTGGATCAGGAGGTAGAATCAGTTTTCCCACTCAGTTTCTGTGTTTTGGTTTAGATTTGTTAAAAATAATAATAATAATAATAGATATATTTTGGGTTGTTGTTTATAGAAACTGAAATTGTATCATTTTAAAACCTGCTGAGGACCAGATTATTGTTAAAGTGTTCTGGTACATAAAACCTTACATGCCTTAAAAGGAATAGTTTTATTTTTTAGCATGGCTGCATTTCCCACTGCTAAAAACTGGAAACATATTTATACCCAAATGATCCCATTGTGTAGCCTGCAGTGTAAACCGTGGTTTGCTTATTGTCCTCTTAGTAAATTCCCCTTGAAGCTGAGAATCATTTACTTTAATATTGTGTTTATATGACACGTCACAACCAACGGAGAGCCATCCATCCAACCGACGTCCTAGTACAGATATTTACATACAAACTCACTCTGAGCCGTCTGAAAATGCATCATCTCACCTCTTCCTGCTCTCTCCTCTTCCAGCTCAGCTGAGCGTTGGCTGCCGCCATCGCCTCAATCACAAAAGTGGTGGTCATGTAGCTGATGGAGGACAAGAAACAGGTTTAAAATGTCTGGAATAACTATACAGGTGTCAAAACATCAGTTATTGAGAAATCTGTTCCTGAGCAACTAAAGCTAAACTAGAAAATATGTGAAAATCCAATTTATTATTATTTCCACAATTAATATTAATAATACAGCTCTTCATTAACAGCTTGGTGCGGAAACTTTGTCTAGAATAAGCAGAAAATGTTGACAAATGCATTCAATTATTATTTCTAATTTAATAAGAATATTAATAACTGGCAAAATGTTTTTTTTTTACACTTTCATGAGATCTGCTGCATTCCCTGAAAATAAATAGAATAAAACTGGAAAAGTGTCATCTTAACACTTTAAATTATACAGTATGGTGATACGGTGATCTTATTCAAAATAGGAAGCGTCATGAAATAAAATTTCTGTGTTTTATAATAAACACTGAAATTTTATTTCATGACGCTTCCTATTTTGAATAAGATCACAGTCTTTGTTCGTCTTCCTCACTCACTACGTTTGCATAAACATGTAAAATTTAATGAATTATTCAGCTGTTATAGCTTTTCACAAAATCATTCGTCTTTATTTTCCTAGTCTGTTATTCCCATTTTCATTTTGTGCAGCAAAATTATTCCACAAGCTACCTGCCAGGTGACCAGAGAGAAGAAACATGATTGACCTTGCACATGCTACGCCAATAAAGTCTGAATAATGTTCTGCAGGGAGCTGAGAAGCAATAAAAACTGTTAAAAAGAAGGGAATATAAACCTAACAAACACATCGGAACAGACTGAAGACGGATGATAGAGATTGGACTTTTACTCCCACAGTGAAGGTGAGGAAGAATAAAACTCACCTCATGAATGCTAAAATGCAGATGAGAGCCGAGCTGACCGCCCAGCCGGCTGTGGCGAAGGCTCTGGGCATGGTCAGAGCACCTGTTCCCACGATCAGGTTGAACATGTACACCATCCCCACCTAGAGGAGAAAAGATGACTGTAAAGATCTATGTTCATGGTAATCCTTCTACCACCTGCAAACAACACTGCTGCGATACACACCTGTATTCTTACTGTGGCTCTCAAGTGTTCACCAGAACTCCTACTTTAAAGATGCAACAAACAAGAAACAAGACCTACATCGACATCCCCACATCATTGCAAAGTGATGGTTTTATTGTTGAACTTTTGTTGTTTTATCATTGATTTTACTTGATTTTATCACTTGTTTTATTTGATCATTGATTTTAGTTGCACTTTGTAGCACTTTGAGATTTTTGTTAATGAAAAGTGCGTTATAAATTAAATTTTACTTGATTTTATCACTTGTTTTATTTGATCATTGATTTTAGTTGCACTTTGTAGCACTGAGATTTTTGTTAATGAAAAGTGCGTTATAAATTAAATTTATTATTATTATTATTATTATTATTATTATTATTATTATTATTATTATTAATGTACTGTATGTAGTTTGAGATGAGTGTTTTTCTGGGATGGCCTCGAACAGGGAATGGAAGTAAACCTAAATGTTTTTGGTGCAAGACATTCAAGTGGGGAGGAGTTACACTGTGGCGAAGAACACTTTTTTTTCTTGTTTGAGGCGGCGCAGAGTGATGGATTCTGGATCCATTTTATTCACGACCAGGTGCAGTGGCAGAGCAATGGGGTGGCCAACGGTGTCCTTGTTCACCATAGATTATTCTTTGCCCACCCGAATCCTTTGAAGAAGCTTTACTTTTTATTAGAGATGCACAGAAAAATCGGCGCCAATTTCCTTAATTTTGGGAAATCGGTCGATACTTGCATGAGAATTTTTTTTTACAGATTATTTTAGTTTTAACAACAATTGTCTAAACTTCATTTATATTTCAGAGCACTACCTCATGGCCAGTTAAAACAAGTTTGTATTGTTTCTAGGATATTGTTCAATGCTATGTTTTTCAATAAAAAAAACATTGGAAAATTGAAGGTGCATTGCGACCTTATAACACCTGACAGTGTCGTCGCTTATAAAACTAGATCTGAATCGGCAGGTCAGACTTTTTAGAAATGGGTGATCGGCCAGAAAACTGCAATCGGTGCACCACTACTTTTTATAAAAACTAGAAAACATGGGTTACCTCAAACGCTCATCCATTACAATGTCTGTGCTTAGCTCTTTCAAGTAGAAAGATGCAGCAGCTGCTGCTAAATCCTGCTCACTGTAGGCCACAGTTTAGTTTTACTCAAAACTTAAATGTTCTTCTACTTGTTTTAAGTGCACAAATCCTTCTAAGTGCTAGTAAATACAAATACATGCGTAATGGTGGCCCTAGAAGGCGATTATTAAATACCACTGTTCCAAACAGTCGATCTGCCACTCGTCCATGATGCCCAGCTCTGAGCAGCTTCATGGTCTCAACAGATCTCATCTCTACTCAAGAGCTGCAGCTTCATCAGGGCTGTCTCTGGCCTCCTGGATGGGCCTCTGATTATGAACAGTTCTGTGTTTTGGTAGACGACTGTTCTCTTGGTAAGATGAATGAATGAATGTGTATTGTCATCATTGTATGTTCCCATACAATGGCAAAATTGTCTCTCTGAATTTAACTCATCCACCACCAGGTGGGGCAGTGGGCAGCTATGGAAAGCAGCACCCAGGGAGCAATTGGGGATGGGGTGTGCTGCTCAGAGTCAGAGACACCACGAGATGTGCAATGACCAGGGATCGAACCCAGGACCTTCGGGTCCCGGGTCAGCTACCCTGACCCTAAACCATCTCGGCCCCCAACATATGACTGTGGTGTAATCTTTCCATTTTCTAATAATGATTCTCAGTGGCACGTTTAGAGTTTAGGATTTTTTTTTTAAACTCCTAGGCTGATCATCTTTTAACTTAATTCAAAGTATTTTGCTTACCGTAGTTTTCACCATATTTGTTGCACT
>JBBPBX010012161.1:24972-54564 GCA_038048925.1 Garcialebias charrua | reverse complement strand
AAGATTACAGCTGCATTTGTCTCTTTCTCTTCTCTGTAACACAATATTTAAAAGAATCTAACGTTTTATTTCTACAAAAACAGCATGTTTTTATACAAATTTCTCCAGTGTTAAAATCCATAAACCTGAAAGAACATTGACTAAAATAGAAGTCAAAAAATCATTTTGACTATCGACTATGAAAATGTAGTCCTATGAAGAGAATATTTTTTCATTCACCCTTTATTTATACAGGTTAGTCTCACTGAGTCGCAAGGACTCATCTTCAATAGAGACCTGTTTTCAAAATCTTACATCTAACCTACAAAACCCTCAACAACCTAGCTCCATCTCATTTCTTACTGTCTCATATTTTCCCAACAGAGCACTGCGCTCTCAGACCGCAGGCTTACTTGTGGTTCCTAGAGTTTCCAAGAGCAGAATGGGAGGAAGATCTTTCAGTTAACAGGCTCCTCTCTTGTGGAACTAACAGTTTCTGTCCGTAAAGCTGAAACATTGTCCAGTTTTAAGACTGGGCTTAAGATTTTCCTTTTTTGATAAATCCTATAGTTAGGGTTGGCTTATGCTGCCATAGACTTTGACTACTGGAGAACAATTGACCTCATTTCTTAAAATAAATTGTTGCAAATGAATAGTTTTCATTTGTTATTATTTATTATTTATTCTTAACATGTTATTCTCATCCTGCCATTGTGTATCTGTTCCTCCTTCCTGTTCCTCTCAAACCCAGCCAGTCGAAGCAGATGGACACTGGTCCTGAGCCTGGTTCTGCTGGAGGTTTCTTCCTCATGAGGGAGTTTTTCCTTTCCACTGTTGCCTTTGTGCTTGCTCAAGATGAGAGTCTGTGATGAAGTTCAACTCAAAGCAGTCTGCTCCTCAGAAAAATAATTTTATTAATTTACTTTTACATATATGAATGTTTCTGTTCAGTGCCCTGAGATGACTTCTGTTGTGACTTGGCACTATATAAATAAACTGAATTTAATTTAATTTAATTTTAAACAAAAAAACACAGATGAGATACACACAACGACATAAAAAGCATATAAAATGAAACGTAAATAAAAGTTGTCATATAAAGCAAAATAAAAACAAGCTATATTATGAAACGGGGTAAAATACTTTGAACAGGATCATGTCTGCGTTGATTGTTGCATTGAACTTAACAATTGTTCAAAACCCTTTAGAGATCAAAGTGGACAGCTTCAGATTTTTTTACAAGGTGTTCCAGGTTACAGAGCAAGACAAGGCCCTGTTGTCATATAAATAAATAACTAATAAACAAAGGAATAAATAAAAAAGTTATTTACATCCTTTATTTCTTCCCTGTAAAAGAATGAATGTACCACATTTACGTCATAATTATTGAATCACCCAGATTCTACAAAGTGCTTTACAATGTATTATTTGTTCCTTGAACAACCACACAGCTTAGTTTTTATAAATGGTTCTATATGTGCAGCACTTTGTTTTTCCCTCTCTATGTCCACATGAACATGAAATAAATATAGAATTCAGTGTTTGGTTCTAAAAAGTGCTGTTGCTCAAACCATTCTTTTGATAAGAAAATTAACCCTTTACACCATGATAACAATTAGGCTTCCACTATTTCGTAACACAATCTCAATCACACATACGTATGTAAAAATAATAACAATAATAATAACTCCATGTCAAAAGTACCTCCTCAAAAATTATTACTTTTGTGATCAAACAAAGATCTCATTTAGGCAGAGAAACACAACGAGAATGGCAAAAAGCTCACTCATCTCAGTTCAGAGACAGGATCTTCAAAAGCAATTGGAACGCACATCTTGTTTTTCCCCTGGTCTCTTTCAAATCTCACAAAACACCAACGTGACCAACGTGTGTTTTTCTAACTGATGAAAATTATGCTAAAATATGGTAACGTTTCGTCATGCAGCATGATTTCTATGCTCTTGTTCACAGACATGGAATAAATGGGAATACATGGTCAAACCTACTGCCTTTTCCAAATTCAAGCAAATGGCTGTAAACATTTTTCATACAGAAATTTCTCATAAGTTAACTTGATTACGTGAGCTATTCAGGGAATGCATGGGGGAGGAGGTGTAATAATGCAGACTGTTATGAGGTAGACGGTCATGAGAGCAAAGGTTTGAGCAAAGGTTTGAAGATCATCCCTCCATACACAATTTAAATAACAAAAGCCAGAAGGGTAAATGCACTAAAGGCTTTAAAGGGGAAACTCAAGACAAATACAATGCATGTGCCTTGTTTATAGAAAATAAAAAATTGTGGTGCACCAATGCCCCACATTGCTGAGGGATTTGAATAGTGAATATTTTTGAAGTTTTTGAGATGAGTGTTTTTCAGGACTGGAATTTACCGTGGTGGAGGGGTTTGAGTGTCCCAATGATCCTAGGAGCTATGCTGTCAGGGGCTTCATGCCCCTAGAAGGGTCACCCAAGGCAGACAGGTCCTAGGTGAGGGACCAGACAAAGTGCAGCCCAAAAACCCCTATGATGAGTACAATTAATGGACTAAGTTTTCCCTCGCCCGGACGCGGGTCACCGGGGCCCCACTCTGGAGCCAGGCCCGGAGGTGGGGCACGCTGGCGAGCGCCTGGTGGCCGGGCTTTTACCCATGGAGCCCGGCCGGGCACAGCCCGAAGAGGAGACGTGGGTCCCCCTTCCCATGGGCTCACCACCTGTGGGAGGGGCCAAAGGGGTCGGGTGCAATGTGAGATGGGTGGTGGCCGAGGGCGGGGACCCTGGCGGTCTGATCCTCGGCTACAGAAGCTGGCCATTGGGACATGGAATGTCACCTCTCTGGTGGGGAAGGAGCCTGAGCTAGTGTGTGAGGTTGAGAGGTTCCGACTAGAAATAGTCGGACTCACCTCAACGCATGGCTCTGGCTCTGGAACCAGTTTCCTTGAGAGGGGTTGGACACTCTTCCACTCTGGAGTTGCCCCTGGTGAGAGGCGCCGAGCAGGAGTGGGCATACTGGTTGCCCCCCATCTTGGTGCCTGTACGTTGGGGTTCACCCCGGTGAACGAGAGGGTAGCCTCCCTTCGCCTACGTGTGGGGGGACGGGCTCTGACTGTTGTTTGTGCCTATGCACCAAACGGCAGCTCAGACTACCCACCCTTTTTGGAGTCCTTGGAGGGGGTATTGGAGAGTGCGCCTCCTGGGGACTCCCTTGTTCTACTGGGGGACTTCAACGCTCACGTGGGCAATGACAGTGAGACCTGGAGGGGTGTGGTTGGGAGGAACGGCCCCCCTGATCTGAACCAGAGTGGTGTTCTGTTATTGGACTTCTGTGCTCGTCATGGATTGTCCATAACGAACACCATGTTTAAGCATAAGGGTGTCCATATGTGCTCTTGGCACCAGGACACCCTAGGTCGCAGTTCGATGATCGACTTTGTTGTCGTCTCATCTGATCTGCGGCCGCATGTCTTGGACACTCGGGTGAGGAGAGGGGCGGAGCTGTCAACTGACCACTACCTGGTGGTGAGTTGGCTCCGATGGTGGGGGAGGATGCCGGTCAGACCTGGCAGACCCAAACGTATTGTGAGGGTCTGCTGGGAACGTCTGGCAGAGTCTCCCGTAAGACGGAGCTTTAACTCCCACCTCCGGGAGAGCTTTGAACACGTTCCGAGGGAGGCGGGGGACATGGAGTCCGAGTGGGCCGTGTTCCGCGCCTCTATTGTCGAGGCAGCTTATCGGAGCTGTGGCCGCAAGGTTGTTGGTGCCTGTCGTGGTGGCAACCCTCGAACCCGGTGGTGGACACCGGCAGTGAGGGATGCTGTCAGGCTGAAGAAGGAGTCCTATTGGGCCTTTTTGGCTTGTGGGACCCCGGAAGCAGCTGATAGGTACCGGCAGTCCAAGCGGCATGCGGCTCGGGTGGTTGCTGAGGCAAAAACTCGGGCGTGGGAGGAGTTCGGAGAGGCCATGGAGAATGACTTCCGTACGGCTTCGAGGCGATTCTGGTCCACCATCCGGCGTCTCAGGGGGGGAAAGAGGTACGAGACCAACACCATTTATGGTGGAGGTGGCGTGCTGCTGACCTCAACTCGGGATGTTGTGAGTCGGTGGGCGGAATACTTCGAAGACCTCCTCAATCCTACTGGCACGTCTTCCACTGAGGAAGCAGAGCCTGGGGACTTTGGGTCGGGTTCTCCGATCTCTGGTGCTGAGGTCGCCGAGGTGGTTAAAAAGCTCTGCGGTGGCAAGGCTCCGGGGGTGGATGAGATTCGCCCGGAGTTCCTTAGGGCTCTGGATGTTGTAGGGTTGTGTTGGCTTACGCGACTCTGCAATATCGCGTGGACATCGGGGGCAGTTCCCTTGGATTGGCAGACTGGGGTGGTGGTTCCCCTATTTAAAAAGGGGGACCGTAGGGTGTGTTCCAACTATAGGGGGATCACACTCTTAAGCCTCCCTGGTAAGGTCTATTCAGGGGTTCTGGAGAGGAGGGTCCGTCGGATAGTCGAACCTCGGATTCAGGAGGAGCAGTGTGGTTTTCGTCCTGGTCGTGGAACACTGGACCAGCTCTACACCCTCAGCAGGGTCCTGGAGGGTGCGTGGGAGTTTGCCCAACCAGTTTACATGTGTTTTGTGGACTTGGAGAAGGCATTCGACCGCGTCCCTCGGGGGGTTCTGTGGGGGGTACTCCGGGAGTATGGGGTACCAGGCCCTTTGATAAGGGCTGTTAGGTCCCTGTACGACCGGTGTCAGAGCTTGGTCCGCATTGCCGGCAGTAAGTCAGGCTCGTTTCCGGTGAGAGTTGGACTCCGCCAAGGTTGCCCTTTGTCACCGATTCTGTTCATAACTTTTATGGACAGAATTTCTAGGCGCAGCCAAGGTGTTGAGAGGATCCGTTTTGGTGACCTTAGAATCGCTTCTCTGTTTTTTGCAGATGATGTGGTCCTACTGGCTTCATCAGTTCGTGATTTACAACTTTCACTGGAGCGGTTTGCAGCCGAGTGTGATGCGGCCGGGATGAGGATCAGTTCCTCCAAATCCGAGGCCATGGTCTTGAGCCGGAAAAGGGTAGCATGCCCTCTCCGGGTCGGGGAGGAGGTCCTGCCCCAAGTGGAGGAGTTTAAGTATCTCGGGATCTTGTTCACGAATGAGGGAAAACTGGAGCGTGAGATCGATAGGCGGATAGGTGCAGCATCCGCAGTGAAGCGGGCGCTGTACCGGTCTGTCGTGGTGAAGAGAGAGCTGAGTCAAAAGGCAAAGCTCTCAATTTACCGATCGATCTACGTTCCCACCCTCATCTATGGTCATGAGCTTTGGGTTGTGACCGAAAGAACGAGATCTCGGATACAAGCGGCTGAAATGAGTTTTCTCCGCAGGGTGTCTGGACTCTCCCTTAGAGATAGGGTGAGAAGCTCAGTCATCCGGGAGGGACTCGGAGTAGAGCCGCTGCTTCTCCACATCGAGAGGAGCCAGTTGAGGTGGCTCGGGCATCTGGTTAGGATGCCTCCTGGACGCCTCCCTGGTGAGGTGTTCCGGGCATGTCCCACCGGGAGGAGACCCAGAGGAAGACCCAGGACGCGCTGGAGGGACTATGTTTCTCGGCTGGCCTGGGAACGCCTTGGGATTCCCCCGGAGGAACTGCTCCAAGTGGCTGGGGAGAGGGAAGTCTGGGCCTCCCTACTTAGGCTGCTACCCCCGCGACCCGACCCCGGATAAGCGGAAGAAGATGGATGGATGAATTTAAAAAGGAATGAAAGTAAACCTTGTTGTTCTTGGCACAAGATATTCAAGTGGATGGGAATTACACTGTGAGAGCAGAGGTTTTATTTATTTATGTGTTTACGGTATGTTTTTGTTTTTAACTTGTTGGACGCAGAGTGACAGATCCTGGTGAATGGATGGAGCAATTTTATCCAAAACCAGGCACAATGGCAGAGCTAGGTGGTGGCCAACTGTGGCCTTGGCCACCATAAATTACCACCACAAGGTCCACCCTAATCATTTGATGAAAAATTAAGTTCCTTCAATTTAAAACTATAATTTTAAGTTTAAGAAACACAATTATATTGCAGCAAACAACCTGAATTTTAACATGGCATCCTAAATTTCAGTGGTGACATTTCTTACACTTAATACAGCTACATACCAAAATGGAAGTTGGCACAATGATTTTTTTTTTTACGTTATCCTGCTCACAAGACGGAGGGACATGTATGGTGGCGACCATCTTGGGTTTTGACATGGCAACTAAATTTTTGATAAGAGGCCTTTTTATGCCTGGATGCAGCCACACACAAATTTTTTTAAGTTGCTTAATTTTCAAGTTTTGCTCACGAGGAAATGTATGAATAGACGAACGTTCAGTATTCTCAATTTGGGGGGGTGGGGTAGACAGAGAGATAATATACTGTATATTGGCTTTATTGAATAAACTAAGCGTTGCCCATTTAGATTTTCTGCACCTTAAGGCTAGGTGACAAATTACTGTTGTGATAACGAGGCAGTTACACAGAGATTCCCTGCACTCTGATCCTTTAGACAAGCTGAACGTCTCGATTTCAGCACTGACAATGTCTCCCTTCATGTGAAAATCAGGAGAGAGCAGCTCCAGACTTCTGACACGCCAAACTGACAGGTTTAGCCTTGTAACATCTAGTTCTCACTCTCTATAGTTTCATGAATGTTTAAATGTTCTTATCCGGTGTCTTCGTCACTTACAGCTTGTCAATGCCAAGCCAATCTTCACACATCCAGCAACTTAAAATGGGGATCAAAGCCAAATGATGCTGGTCTGTTTGCTTTTGAAGGGCCCATATTAAAAGACTGACACCATTTTGTCTTTATTCTACTAATTAATCACACATTTTACTTCACCACACTCGTTTTGGATTCATATGAACTATCCCACTGAGTCTAAAGAGAAGAAAAACACAAAAAGCCTCACCACTTTTCCAATCTCTTACTCACAGCTCGCCATGTGACAATATAGACCTTTTTTACAATTCTGATGGGTTGAATCATGTGGTCGTTTCTCTGATCCCTGCAGTGCTTGGAATTGTCAAACGAAAGAGGAGCTTGCCTCTCCACTCCACATGGGAAAAAGGAAGCAAATTAAAAAGCAATCTTGCAGTAAATATACTTGGCAAAGTGAAAAATAACCTTTGCTGTACGGACTAAGCTATTACGGTACTCGGCTGAGTAAATGTGAATTTCACAAAATAGTTTACCAGTCTGGATAATAATAAAAAATATGAATAAGAAAAGTTAATTTGTTTTATTGTGCTTTGTATCCACAACAGTTATGCAGGCCTAGTTTGACTAAACAAAGATAAACACATTCTCAGAGGAGCAAATCTTGACATACCACCACATGTCATCAAAACCTTTGCCTCATTGCAGAAGTACAGTGAGGAAAGCTTAGTGCACCTTTATAATTTCTAATGGAACCATGAAAGAAACAAGCAGACAGGTGCAGCTGATCAAATGCACTTGGAAGTGTGACAACCTCTATACATTTGGACATTCTGGAAGTTTGCGTAACTGGAGCATTTAGATGAGTTTTAATAAAATGTAGCGGAAAACGACATCGGTTCTGGTTTTAGAAGTTCCGGTTGCTGCAACTCACTTGGGGATGGGAATAAATAAATATTCCCAAACAACTTTTTTATTAGGTGAAAAATATTTAAGACCGTTTTAAATCTCCCTTAGAGTTGACGTCACAGCAAGTTTACCCTGACATGGGACTCATGAATGCTGAAATATAATGCTAAAATTCCAAAAGTTTAATCTGTAGAGGTGTTGCATGAACACAATGCACAATGCAAATGGTATTGCACTACAATTAGATAAAAACTGTTAAAGCTTATAGGGGCATGAAAAAAAAACTATTAGATTTCTGGAGCAGTATCCTTTTAATACACAAGACCAAAGTAAATGGGTCGCAGAGGGAACCCCAACATCCTCTTCCCAACAACACTCTCCAGCTCCTCCTGGAGATCCCAAGGTGTTTCTAGGCCAGAAGGAATATAAAATCTCTGCAGAGAGTTATAGGCCAGCCTTGGGGTCTCCTCGCAGTGGGACATGCCTGAAAAACCTCCAATGGGTTGCACCCAGGAGGCATCCTAATGTAACGTAACATTCGGGGCAGATGCGAAACTCTCTCCAACCCGTGTAGGCTGGCTCTAGCTGCAGACGGCTTAGTAAGTTTTGGCAATTTTTTTTTTTTTTTTTTATATATGTAAAGTGCATTTGTGGTTTCTGCTGGGTTAGAAGGTGTTCCAACCAGGCAGACGGTTCAGCAAAGCACAGTTTTCACTCAAAATCAGGAAATGCGAAGGTCCGCAAACGAGCTGAATGCAGAACTTTGTCCAGTCTTGGCTTGGAAAGTAAACATCACCCGCATGGATCTAAAGTCAAAGATGTGAGTAATCTGCTCTGAGCACTTTTTTCCTCCGGTAAACAAACAATTTTTTATCAATCATTTTGTGAAACAATGTCTGAACAATGTCAGCGTATAACTGGGTGTGTGGTGGAACTGAGTTTTAGCACATCTCTGCGGTAGTTAGCTTAGCTATGCTAAGCTATGTGCCAACTCTAAACACACAGTAACAAGGTCATGGGTCTATCTGCAGGCTATGAGGGACAAATAGGTGTATATTGTAATTACTTACTATGCCAGCCACAAGCACTTTGCTAATAACATGAAGAGTTTGGACGCCCTTCAGAAATCCATTAAAACAGTGATTATCCATAGTTTTAACTTAAGGCTGAGAAGGCTCCGTTGTGCAGTTTACTCCTCGTGTTCACTAAATAATTAATAATATCAGAGTAACTTATCAGTAGCTACGTTTACATGGAAATAAGTAATCTGATTAAATGGTCATTCAGAATGAAAATGGGTTATGTAGATGCCCCATTCGGATTATTTTTTTGTTGATTCAGCTCGATCCGAAAGAATCTGTAATCAGAATGAGGCGGGTGGTTTATGCCAATTCATAATCTGAAAGGTATGCATGGAAACAATTACCATAATCTGTTCCTTTTTTTCCGATCGTGAAAAACTGACCTGACTGTGTATGTGCGACCTGTCAACCTCATGTGTTTCCACCTGGCTTAATGTTAGAGTCAGAGTCAGAGTCAGAGTACTTTTATTAACATTGCACAAGTTTGCACCAGTACAGCGTGAATATGTACGCACAGTCATCCTGAAGAGGACTACGTGTGTGAAGCTGCTGCTATCAGGACACCATATGAGACATCAAAAGATATATCACATTTTGTCTTTCAGCGCGGCCTCTCCCATCCGTATCGGGATGAAGGTTACAGGTGTGAAAACAAGGAAAGAACCATGCTAATAATATTAGCATATACAGGTACTATAGTGGAAGCAAAACTGGTCATTGAGTGACACAACATTTCTACTAGAAACTTTGAAAGAGCTCAAAATAATCTGTATCACCTGTAGCTCAATCAGGGAGCGCAGTAATGGCACCACTGTCATTAAAACCTGTTGCAAGTCCATTTTGGGCACTCAGGTTTTTTTTTAGTTTTTTTTTTAACATTCATCCCGTAAGTAAACTGGAAGTATAACCTCTTCTTCTTATGTGTTTTTTTTAAAGTCAGTACTTCTATGCTGAATAAAAACCTGCTGCATTTAAATGCTCATTGTGAACGGATTGTGTCCATGTAAACGATACATTCAAATTATTTAATCTGAAAACACTTCAATCTGGTCAAAAAAATTGCGCATGCAAACAAAGCTTGTGACAACATGTCAGCATGGTCTGACATAATTTCTTTCTCCACCTCATGTGGGTCAACTTTGACTGTAGCTATTTTAAGCATATGTATTTCTCTTGTGCCTTGGTCAAAAGTCTGTACGCCATCTTTGAACTTGATCCAGTGCAAGCCTACGGGTGGAGGAAACGCACTGTTGTGCAAAACTGGTCACATGTGTAGGAACTATGTATTGTATGCCTGAACCACATAAACTGACTCCTTTTGATACGGAGGAGCAGCGGCTCTTATCTAAGCTCCCCCCCAGATGATGGCGGTAGCTCCTCACCTCATCTCTCCGGCTGAGCCTGGCCACGCTACAAAGGAAGCCCAATTCTACCACTTATAACTGGGTTTTTGTTCTTTCAGTCTTTAGCCTTACTCCATGCCTATAGATAAAGTTTTTATGGCAGTTGTGGTGCAGAGATTAAAGATCGCCGGTTCAACACGACAACATCAAAAATGTGGGTGGGAAAAGGTGAAACACCCACACCTGCTTCCACCCTCATTTGCCCCACTCTGGACGCTTCAGAAAGGCCCTTAACCTCCACCATCTGCTCCCAAAAAAGATCTCTCTTGAAAATTAGTTATGACTCAATGAGACTACCTGTATGGTTAAAATAAACAAAATATAAAATGAATGTAGACAAACGTAAACAAGTAGACAAGCGAATTGATAGCTTTGTCCTTTGGCTCATCTCCTTCATCATGACAGACTGAAACAACACCTTCATTACTGCAGACAAAGCCCCACTTCATCGATCCATCTTCTGTTCTATCCTACCATCACCCATGAACGACTCCCAGTACTCGATCTCCTGCACTTGAGGCTTGGTCATTGTTGAATGGAATCAACCAACTGTACCAAAGACATCCGTGCAAAATGACAATTAGTCAAGACAGCAGCAAACCTGCAACAGTGAGAAAGAGAAGATAAAAATCAGCATGCAGGAATGTTCATGCTGCTGTTGTTCAGCATATTGTTTTTGTACTATACTAGTGCTTAGTATATTTGTAGTTTAGCATATTTCTTAGTTCATATCTTAGGCTTATTTCTGTTTTTCTTTACAATTTATACTTTTGCTGGATGTAACTGGGACCCTGTGCCACATGTACCACATGTGGTGTGAATGACTAATAAAAAAAATTTGACTTTGAAAGGAATCAAAAGTTGAAACCAGGGAAATTCAACAAAACTGCTCACGGGGCCACAGTTTCTGAAACCCAACAGCTCGGGGGCCGGACATCCAGCCATTAGTCATTATGTAAATAAACTAAGTTGTACAATGATCTGTTACCTTTTAAATGTGTTTATTTAATTGACCTTTCGCAGAAGCCCCGCCCCCTTAGTTACTGTTGCTACGCCCGTCAAGCTTTCTGTAGCCGGTGAGTGTTAGCGCGTCATGACGGGGATAGCTTGTATACCAGTGCGTGTTAGTGACTCATTTTGGAGCAATACCAGCGCAATATCCTCCAGATCCAGTAAGTCTACTATCACCCATAAGTCAGCGAAGAAATACTGTATATTTTTAAGCGTTTATTTAGCTAAATTTAAAGAAAGAAAGCTCCGGTTTGACCCGCCTGGCGCCTGCATAAAAATCAGCGAACTTTTTTTTTAAAAATCCAGCTGATTTGAACATTTCGTTAAACTCAGGAGTACGTCTACTATCACCCATAAGTCAGCGAAGAAATACTGTATATTTTTAAGCGTTTATTTAGCTAAATTTAAAGAAAGAAAGCTCCGGTTTGACCCGCCTGGCGCCTGCATAAAAATCAGCGAACTTTTTTTTTAAATCCAGCTGATTTGAACATTTCGTTAAACTCAGGAGTACGTCTACTATCACCCATAAGTCAGCGAAGAAATACTGTATATTTTTAAGCGTTTATTTAGCTAAATTTAAAGAAAGAAAGCTCCGGTTTGACCCGCCTGGCGCCTGCATAAAAATCAGCGAACTTTTTTTTAAAAATCCAGCTGATTTGAACATTTCGTTAAACTCAGGAGTACGTCTACTATCACCCATAAGTCAGCGAAGAAATACTGTATATTTTTAAGCGTTTATTTAGCTAAATTTAAAGAAAGACGCTCATGTTTGTCTTACCTTTGAGCATACATACGAATGCTTGTTTATCTTCGAGACATTAAGCTGGGAGTGAGGCCTTCCACACTGTTTTATCCATTGTTGACACCGTTCCAGTTGTGTTTTCGGCTTTGGGAAGGGAAAAAACAAGACTCCACCAGACAAACTCTTGGGATACCTGCTGTCTGATTTACACAATCCATAGGCGCATCGCTTCACCATCTTGTAGAATGTCGGACCTAGCTTACATAGCCGGAGATGCTAGTGACGTGTGATTGGACAATGGCCGGTTGGGGGCGGGGTTTTGCGAAAGGTCAATTGCATTGAATCATAAATGCAATAAACAGAACCTCAACCCAGAACACCCCACCCCACCCAATTTTATTTTATTTTTTTTATTTTATTTTTTATGAAGTGGGCTGGATCTGGCCCATGGTCCACCAGTTGATAGCCCTAGTTTTAACCATCAGAATCTGTTGGAACCCTGGCAAAAACCAATGCAGATTTGTTCCTGTCTTTGATTTTATACATATACCTTATAATGTTTTGATAGTTTTTTGATACTTTGTTAAAAGGAGGAATATATATATGTATATATGTATGTATGTATATATATATATATATATATATATATATATATATATATATGTATATATATATATATGTATATATGTATATATATGTATATATATATATATATGTATATATATATATATATATATATATATATATATATTTTTTCTCTCTCTTTTGTTTTCTATTGTTTATTGTTTGTTTGTTTATTGTTTAAGGAAATTCTACCATTGCTGTTCATTGTTCTTTAGTTTTAGCAGGTCGCTTTCGTAAATGAGCCCATGAGGTTCAAAAGATTTACCTGACTAAATAAAGGTTGAATGAATGAAAAAAAAGTCCTCTCCTAAAACCTCAATAAACTAAAACAGCAAATAAACTGGACCAAAATCACAGCACAACAATGACTGATAAATTCAGAAGGCATTTACTTTTGAATACACACAGCTGCTAAAGTTTGTACAATAGAGATTTGAATCAGAAGGTAGGTTTTAAAATCAAGAAAAGCCAAGGTGCAAATTAGCTAGACTAAACACAAATGTTTGTTTAAATATATTAAGTTTGACAAACCTGACTCAACACATTTATCTTGTGCAAACATAATTCTATTAAGTAAAGCCAACATGCACCCTCCTTGCATTTCAGCTTAGGTATTTTTCCCCTAAGTAGATAATATGGCTGTGAACTGTCATGTTTTATTATGTAAAGACCATTTAATTTAATTTAAAGTTCTGATAAAATCCAAATGCTTTATTTCCTGACCACCAGTTGGTGTTGAAAGAGGCTGTAATTAATTTTTCCACTATATACAGTCCCATAACAAAGGACACCAAATTATTATTTGTACTTGTTTGGGCCAATTAGCATGGAACCTGGACTTTTTTTGATCTATCTACTATCTACTGCTTTTAAATATAATCTGCTTGAAATAAAACATTTTACAATTGCTTTGTGACAACTTAAAGAAGCTGACAGAGACAGACTTTTTTTTTTTTTTTTACTTTTTCATGTGTGATCAGTCTGTGCAGTTGTCTTCCACTGAACAGGACTGTCAGAAAGCAAAATGCTTTCTTGATATCTTGTATATCACAAGGCACTGTCAACCAGATTTATATAGTTGCTGTTAGTTTCCATCAAGGGGAGTAGAGAAAGGTCTAGTGCTAATATAAACATGTCTTGCTTGATGGAGGGGAGAAAAGTACACTGCAATGCAGACACCAACAGCAGAGAAGGAAAACAGAAAGGCTTGAGATGAACCTTCAGAAGGAAAGAACAGCAAAAGATGAAAAGGGTATGACAGCTGAGAGCTCTTGACTCCGACCTCTCCAGATCATCAAAGTGTCACTGCTCTTACCAGGCTCAGACCGAGGCATGATGTCCTCTAGGTTAAAAATGGGGATCAGTATGCAGGTCACAGAACTGAGGAGGGGAGATGAGGAAAGTAGTGAAGATAGTCCACAGTGTTTACTGCAGCAATTCCCCATTTCCTCTGTGTGACCACAACACTAATGATGTTGTTCCCTCACAGACAATTCATCACTCTCTGACAACAAGCCATACTAGTTTCTCTCACAAATCTGTGAGATTATATGTGAGGTTTGGTACTGATTTTAAAGCTTTCTGCCTTGAAGAGAATTAAAAAAAATGTACAATTAGATGCTTTTGTAGAATAGATAAATAAACAATATAACTTACCATTTTTACAATCAGGAAAATAAACAGATTTTTAATGAATACAATTTTAGATTTTTTTTCTGGGGGGGAAGGGGAACAAGAAAGGAAAAAATACCTTGTCATACAATGTCTCAGAGCACAAAACATGCAGAAGCATCAAACAATTATTTTTTTTTTATTCCTTTTTCTGGACCATCTTTCTGGTTTCCACATTCTTAAATCCTCGCTCGGGGCATGTACATTTAAATCCTTCAACTCGTTTCTCTCTATTTTAATGTATTGTGTATTTAAATATTTCATCAACAACACATCCACAACACAAGCCAGTAATATCCAACATGAACAAGAACATTTTTTTACACCAACTGAATTTGTGTTAAACCAGTTCTTCAAGTAAAACAATGTTCAAGGTACCATATTTCCAAAAACATGGAGCTTAACAAAATAGAGGGTGCTTTTCCCAACATTTCAGCTGAAATTTTTTTAATAGATGACAACAAAATTATCCTCTTGCAACAATATAAAAAAATTGTTGTAATTAAGGGGGTGCAACTTGTTTAATAATGTGCCGTATTTCTAGGAATCATAAACTTTGACTGAAAAAATGAGATCATGGATAAAAGTGGTTGAAATTAGTTTTCTCTGGTTGGACTCTCCCTTAGAGATGTGAGAAGTTCATATGTCCAGGAGAAACTCTGAATAGAGCCGCTGCTCCTTCACATTGAGAGGAGTCAGCTGAGGTGGTCTGGGCATCTAGGATGCTCCTTGAGCACCTTCCTAGGTGCTTTGGTAATGTCCAACTGGGTGGAGACCACAGGGAAGACCTATGACACAGTGGAAAGACTAGTCTCTTGGCTGGCCTGGGAACACTTGGGAGTTCTTCCAGAAGAGCTGGAAGAGATGGCTGTGGAAATAAATGTCTGGGCCTCCCCGCTCAAGCTGCTGCCCTCGCGACCTGACCTCAGAACTAGAGGAAGATAATTAATGTATGGATGGATCTTTCTAGAGTGTGTGTAGCATGCTGTATGCCATTTGTTAGGCGTAACAAAAAATGAGGGGTTGCAGGTGATTAAATAAATCAAGACTGGCTATTCACATCATTATGTTCTGGATTATTATTAGCAGGCTCTAACAGCAGTGGATGTGGGCAGTTAATGAGAGTTTCAAGCTCATTATGGACACCTTTGTAGCAGGAGTGAAAGGAGATTTTTGCATATTCAAGCAAGAGCCACTGGGCATAAAAAGGCCCTGTTGTCTACAGATGCAGGTGTAATAATGAAGCTTCATGAGGACTTCAAAGGCTCACAAAGTCAAGACATGCTGGCAGAGTGACTGAAGGTGAAACTGCGCAGTCCTTTAATGCTTTTAATGACTGCTCATTGATTATGTTTCTGTGGAATGCCACACAAGTTCGCTTCCTTAGTCAGGCTTCAACTCCAGCCAGTATCTCACTGTGACTACTGGCAACTGGGCAAACAGCTTTAGTGAGGGAGTCTCCAAATTGTCTCGAAACATTTGCACGGTGTCTCCACTTTTATGTTTGAATCACAGAGGTCTTGTCACATTAGTTTTTTTGAAGAATTTTACAGACTTTTTTCTCAAAATAGAGACTTAATGAGAATGTCTCAAATCCTCAGTTTAGTTTCCATAAACCTTACAGTATTTTGATGGTTCTTAGGACAAAGAACAAAGGCTAGCTCAGCATGTTCAGGTCTAAAGAAGACCATAGATGATAAAATAATTCTCAAAATAAATAAATTAATTAACTAATTTGACAAGTTTTGAAAAAGGTCAATCTGCATATCTTCATTTTTAAGTGTACATAATTCAGTAACCATAAGTGTGGGGCAGCTGACAGTGTGGATCCAAAGCAAGCCAAGCCAGGTGCAAAACATTGTTAACAATTAATTTGTCTCGGCACATTTTTACACCATCCAGTAATATTTAAGGTAATTTCAATCAGTACAGATATGATTTAAAAAATGTTACCTACAACACTGAAAATGCCTAAGTGCTAAATAATCGCTTCCAAGCATTATTGTCTTTGTTTAAGATGAACTCAACATGCACGGCAGAGATTCACAAGAATTAGTTCCAGCTTTTAGGTAAAGAAAAGGTCCGCTGAATATATAATACAGTATATGACAAAACAAGAACATCAATGTGAAATGATGCTCTGCTAACTAACGGTTCTATCAATATTTCTTTTTTTTTTTTGTAATTATAAATTTTGAAAGCCTCAGTTGTAGCTGAAAACAGAAACGACCGCAGCTGCACACCTCTACAGTTACGTATTGATTTATTGTCACAATCATCATTGTTTGACATCTTTCCACACATCATTGCATCAAAGGGAGGTCCAGATGGTTCAGCCAGTTTCAACACCCCATGTTCTTGCAGCTTTCTACCCTGGTTCTCTTCTTTGATTGCTTGACCACTGGATGTCAGCCCCATCTGCTTGGTCTGCCAGTTGTGAAAGATTCATGGTCATCACCCAGGACCAGTGGTGGAGAAAGTACTCAAACACTGTACTTAAGTAAAAGTACAAATAAACAGATAAAAATACTCTAGTAAGAGTAGAAGTACCATATTAATATTTTTACTTAAGTAAAAGTAAATAAGTACTTGCTTTTAAAAATACTTAAAGTATTAAAGTAAAAGTACTTGCTGAATGTATTAACTAATGCAATGGTCTACAATACCATTAAGTGTGCGTACTGTATGCATATTTTCTGTAATACATTAATAGTGTTGAGCCATTTTAATGAACAATGCTGCAGATAATGCATGTTTTTATTGTGTTTACTCTGTGACACAGTTCACACTTGGACTTTTGATTCTGTGTGTCAGAATTTCAGTGATGAGTTAAATACCATTAAGCAAAATAAGAAAGAGGAATAATTATACCTTTTTATTTAACACAAAATAAAACCAATGTGTCATTTTAACTGCAGTAAACACATTTTAAGTAAAAGTTGTCTGTTTGAAAAAAGGAGCATTAGACACAACTAACAAAGGAATAGATCACTTCAACTCTAGTTAAAATATTGTCTAGTCAATCTTGTAATGGATCAACAATGAACAATACTTTAATTCCTGACACGATTTTCAAAACTTGGACCGAGTGTCGAGACATTTGGAGAAATCTCTTGTCTCCTGTCCTAACATCATGAACTGACACATTTTAATGTTGCAGCAATAATTTCTGGTTCAAGTTCAGAAGAAGTTGATTTCGTTTTTTGAGTCCAGTCTGGCTCTTTTGGGAGAGAGAATCTGTCCTGCTGTACTGAACAGTCTTTCAATAATAGTTCAATAATATTTCAATAGTCTTTCAATAATATTTCAATAAAGCCATGGGTGTTGTGTATCTTCTGGATGAATCTTTGTGGTGGAATCCATTTTGTGTGTGTTAGTGGTGCTGTGGGTGCTCCCAGCTAAATGACTTATACACAAGAATATACATCATTGGTCCAGCTCTTCTTGAAGGCAGGTCTAATGTTACCTGTCCACTTTGCAGTGATTCAATGGACCAACTCCCCTCTCAACATCAGTTACTTTCAAACTAACGACAAATCAAAAAGTTGCAACGTGAATGTAACTTGTAACTCAACACATTATAGAAATGTAGTGGAGTATAAAGTACAGATACTTCATGTAAAATGTAGTGGAGTAAAAGTACCCACATTTAATTCTACTTAAGTAAAGTACAGATACATGAAAAATGTACTTAAGTACAGTAACAAAGTATTTGTACTTAGTTACATCCCACCACTGCCCAGGACGAGTCTGACAGACCTCATGCTGCATTTACTTTACTTTGTGGTTCTGTTGAAAATTGATTGTCCATGGACCAAAGATACTGAAAACTAAAACCAAAAAAGGCGTTCAATACAGAAACAACTGGACTTTATTTGTAACAGAAAACGTCAATACATTGAATGTCAATACAAAATAAAGTCCAGTTGTTTCTGTATCGAACGCCTTTTTTGATTCTATCATGTCCTGGATGATCGAGAATCTTCACCAGCATACTGAAAACTAAACAACACATATGGAAAGTGATGTAAAAGTTTTCAGTACTCCGGCAAATAAATTAAATGTGTTTTCTCTACCCTAAAAAATGTCAAAGCAAGATTTATTTTGTATTATTTTTTGTAGCATTTACACAAAAAGTTAAATTTTTAGGAGCACTTCTGGTTTTACCAACATCCATGGTCCTCCTTTCGAGGAGGCCGAGGGACTACCAAATCCATTGAGCATGTTCGGAGACTGTTTTGTTTTAAATCTGCTACAATAAACTAAGAAGTATGATTTGCATGAGTCATTTGTTGCCCAATGGCAACGTATGCTCAGTGCATATAAATTGCTCTACAATGAAAGAAGAACATCCTGCTAATGGTGCATGCATGCTGTATACACATCACAGACATCCTCACAAATAAATCTCAGACATGTGGTCTTGTTTTCCCAAGGACAAATTGAAAGTTGGGGGAATTAAATGGCTACACGTTAAATGTTCCCTTCTCTATTGTAAGATTTTGTAATAAAATGTGTTTCCAGTGTTGCATTTTTTTATTTGTGAAAATGCATTCCTTTAAACGTTGATCACATCAGGTAACAACACACACACTATACCACTACATGGAAGCAAAGTAAAAATAAAAAAAGGAGGTTGAACATTTACTGGATTTTCAATTTGCACTTTCATATGGAAATGCTCAAACTTAAATGTCACCGAACAATAGTTTTGACAAAAGAAATGCTCATTCAGTGAGACTTTGTGTTGTAAAAAGAAAGGTAAACAGGAGTCTATACCTTTATCTTATTCAACATGCCATCTTGTTCCATTCAAATGACAGTCTGGACCTAAATTAGGTTTGACAAAAATGGTTTTAGAGTTTAGGTATAGAGTCCAAATAGTTTCATTCACACTGACAGGGTGTGCAAAAATAAACAGGAGAGGAAAAGGCAAGCCTTTCCACAGCTCACCTCCACTTCAACCTCTATTTCAACCCTCACTGTCATGTTCACGCTGGGAAAAAGTGAAGAGAAAATGAATAATTCAAGAGCTGCTTGAGTTTTCTGTAGAGAAAAATCAAAATGGGAACATGACTGTAACATTTATCACAATAAAAGTCAATATGTACAATTCAAGCTGACAAATACAAAAATTATATCATTGTTCTCAGCTGCAGTATGTTAACAGAGTGTGTGCTTTTTCAAATATGCATTCGTTATAATAAACAGCCAACAGTTTTACAGGGAGAGATTCTTCTGCTGCTGAGATTTTTACAAGAACTGAAAGCTTTTTTTGAACTCAGACACAGCTTCATAAAATATTCTAATCAAGTGATTTGGTCAGTTTATATCAGTTAAAGACAAAGTGATTTTCATCCTTTCCTTCAGTTGAATGTCAAAAAGGTTCTCAAACACCAAAAGCAAGTTGGAGCCATCAGCTTGAAAAGCTTTTATAGAAAATCATGGTGCTGATGCAATGAAGGAACAACCTATCAGAACTGACAAAAAAAGCCTAAAACTATGAGCAAATGTAAGGCAGAAATTTCAAAATACTACATTATTATTTCTTGAAAAGGTCATTTAAAAATCCCCTCACGTTTTAGAGTACCGTGTGTTCTGGATGAGTGGGCCAAGTTTGCAGCAGTGATTGATGTGTTTGTTATGGTCTTATTTGATGTACTGTGTAATTACTTGCATCAACACAATCTGTCAGCTTAAATCTGCCTAATGTCATGAGGCTGCTGAGCAGAATGCTGCTAATTGAGAGTCGAAATAGACTTCACATATTCTGATCAATTCCAGACAAAAACAACAGACAGCTGCAGTTGACTTTTATTATATTTAACACCTCAGGTGATCAAAACATTAACTTTGTTGTTTTAAGTGGCTGAGGCAAAAGTGTATAGTTTAGTAACCCAATAAAAATGTTCTTGTAGACTCATTGGAAGCTAAAGGCATTAATGCCATGCTGGAATTGTCCATGAGCTATTTTGCTAACTGAGTTGGAAAGTGCCACCACCCACACAATGAGTTGGCATAAGTGTCACTGTATAAATGACCTGGATACAAACACAATAAACTGTAAAAATTATTAATTTTTTGTGTTTTTTAAGATCGGTTGGTGGTGGCAATTCCAAAATTTTATTGGCTGTAGATGTACATCTAAAAATTAATCCTGATATTTTTATAATAATCCTAAAAATAAAAAAATAAAAATAAAGTTTTATAATGATCCTGTGGTTTTGAGATCATTTTTATACCAGGTTAACTCCAAATGTTGGAAATATTTTAACATCTTGCACAATTTGTTAGATCTCAGAACATGTGCTTGGGATGATCCTCAGCTACCACCGCAAAAGATTTTTGGACCGATGTTTATAAACCAAGCTGACTATAGCAATGTATGTGTGTCTGAGGGGGGGGGGGGGGTTAAGGTCAGTTGGCTGATTTGAATTGAGCTGATTCCAAAAGTTAATCAATTATAGACGTAGATCCAGTTATTACTTTCCAGTGGTTTCATTAAAATCCATCTTGTGATCCATCCATTCTTCCATTTGTTCCAAAGTCAGCTTACAGTGGCAGCAGCTTGAGCAGGGAAGACCAGACATTTCTGTCAACAGCCAACCTCTTCCAGCTCCTCTGGGAGGATTCCAAGATGTTCTCAGACCAACCTTGAGACCACGAGGGGCCAAGATGGTGTAGAGGCAGGGCTGCCGACTTGGGACCCGAAGGACCCAGGTTCGAACCCCGGCCACTACACACCTTGGGGTGTCTATGAGTGCACACCTATTTCCCCAGCTCCCCGGGCGCTTTCTATGGCTGCCCACTGCACCACCTGGTGGTGGTTGGGTTAAATGCAGAGACGAATTTCGTCTTGTATGGGAAACATACACAGATGACAAAATGTGACATTTATTTTATTATTATAACATGTCCTGGGTCTTACCCGGGGTCTCCTCCCAGTCGGATATGCCCATAGCATCTCCCTAGGGAGGCGCACCAGGAGCATCCATACCAGATGCTGGAACCACATCAACTGGTTCCTCTTGATGCGGAAGATGAGTGATTCTACTCCGAGTCTCTCCCAGATAACTGAACTTCTCACCTCCATACAACTTCATGGTAAATCTAATGTCATTTATACTATTAAGAATGTAATTAGAGATATATCAAATAAGTATTTTGACTAGTCAAAAGATAATTAAATATATATTAAATAACTAACATGTCTAGTCATGAATCAATTTCAGATATCTGAAAGGTACGTGTGCTGAATCTGATTTTATGTTAAAATGGCTTGCCATATTGCTGAGGAATCCAAGAAGGCCAGAAATTCTGAACTGCCATTTGGTATGTAGTCAGAAATGATCATCTGAGCCTGTCCCCTACTCCCACCCCACACCCAAAGGCACAGGGAAGATACCATCTCATGTACTGGGAAAAGCTTCAACACAAAGGCGCCAAGCCATGGGGCTAAGAGTAGACCCCCACCAGCTCCGTGCCTCTCACCATAAGCAACTCCAGAGTAGAATAAGGTCCAGTCTCTCTCAGGAGATTCGTACCAGAGTCCATGCTATGCATCGAGGTGAGCCCAACTATTAGTTGGTATCTCTCAATCTCACACACAAGCTCAAGCTCCTTTCCCACCAGAGGCTAATAATCTCCATGAGCCAAGAGCTAGCTTTGGTAAGCCTGGGTCAGAGCACCAAGGCCCCCGCCTTTGTCCACCACCCATGGTGTCATGCACCTGACTCGTATGCCCCCTCCTGCAGGTGGTTGGCCCACAGGAAAGCAAACAGATGTGGGTCATTTGTGCCGAGTCCAAATAGGCCCCACAGGTAGAGGCCTAGTCACCAGGCACTCACCAACTAGCCCCTCCCCCAGGCCTGGCTCCAGGCGTGGGCATCGGTAAAACCAAGTCTGGGCAAGGGACACAAAGCTTCTTGTGGTTTTCTGTCCATTTGAGTCTTTGGAATTGCTTTTTCTGGTCTCTCACCTATAGGACCAATCTGTCTTGGGACATCCTAGCAGAGGAAATTACAATTGGCCCTGATAACATAACTCCTAGGATCATTCAGGTGAAAAAATCTCCTCCGCACAATAAGGTGGCGATTCAATAAGGAGCCAGGTCTCTCTTGTAAATGAGTCCTCGAGGCTCAGTGGGATTAACCTGCCTAAATAAAGGTTGAACGAATCTTGTGAAACATGAGGCATGTTGATAACACACATATACACACACACACTTGAAAAAATATTGTCTGCCTTCAGCTTTAAAAGGCAAGTAATAAATATGAGCCAAAGACATTTATAACTAATTTCATAACAAGCAAGACTAAGATTTTTTACAAGCTTAAATTCACTGCCAAAAATAATCAGTGCTCCTTTTTCCCTACCATCTGTTTCAATTCAGGTTTTATCATTATATTTGTTTTTGTTTTGTTTTATTTTTTATTTTTTAATTATATCAATTACGTCTTTTATACAAAGTTAAACCTTTTTTAAATCGTTTTGATTTAGAAAAGGCCATTCATGCTTTTATCACCTCAAGGCTAGACTACTGTAATTCCCTGTATGCGGGAATCTCCCAATCCTCCATTAGACGCCTTCAATTGGTCCAAAATGCTGCAGCTAGACTTTTAACCAACACCTCCAGACGTGAACACATAACCCCTGTTTTATTTTCTCTCCATTGGCTTCCAATTGATTTTAGAATTAAATTCAAAATTTTATTATTCACTTTTAAAGCACTCAATGGTCTTGCCCCACTGTATTTGACTGATCTTGTAACTGTCCGTGAATATAGGAGAACACTGAGATCATCTAATACGTTTCTCCTGTCCATCCCAAAGTCCAACTACAAACGTTGGGGTGACCGGGCCTTTTCTGTCGTTGCACCCAGACTCTGGAATATGCTACCTCTGGACTTGCGCTCCATCACTCATATGGAGTCTTTTAAATCTAATCTTAAAACCTTTTTATTCAGGCAGGCTTTTAATACTTAGTAGTTCTTTGACATTCTTGTTAGGTCTTAATTGTTTTTAATTTTTTACTGGCTGTTTTTTATTGTTATTTTTTATTGTTTGTTTTATTTCTGTATTGTTCAGCACTTTGTGCACCTTCTGGCTGCTGAAAAGGGCTCTATAAATAAAGATTGATTGATTGATTGATTATTTACATGTTGTGCATGCTGAAAATCACATGAGCTTCATCGTGTCATGTGAAAGTTTTAACACAAATGAGAAAAGTGCAACTGGAGCCAACTTATAACCCAGGAAATCAGTGAAATGAAATAATAAAAGGATTACACAGAAATCTTGTTTTTTCTCCATTTCAACTAAGCAGTGTTACACAGACACTTTACACACGAGTGCTTTTGTAATTAGAAAGATAATAGTTTAGTTTTAGTAAAAGTAACTTCCCAAATTAGCAATTATTGTAATTACAAGATAATTGTTGTTTGTCATTATTAGACAATTATATCTTTATTTATAGATAAAAAAAACAAACATGTACGTAGATTAATAAAAAAATAATCTGGAACGGGTACAATCTAGACATATAGAAAAGCGAGATGGCTTTCAAACAGCAAAGTTACACAACAGTAAACTTTGTCCACCGCATGTATCCCATTAGCAGGTTTTAACCCCTAAAATAAGAGAAAAGGATAATGAGAATTATTATTATAAAATAATGAGCAACCAGCTACTAGTCAAATGAGAAGTTTATCATGACTGCCTTCTAACTAAAAATACACAATGTTGCTTTTCTTAATTAAAGTACACGCAGCACAGTCGATCTCTCAGCCCATATACAAATGGCATATTAAAATATAGTTTAAAAGGTGGGTCATGGCAAATACACCAGCAGAAGACACAGAGGATACATAAAGGGGTGAAAGTCCAACGTGTCAGACATCTTCATCAAAAGCTAAACACTGACACAGGAATGCAGAATAATGACATTTCTTTTAGTTCCCCACAGATGTAAGGTCGTGATTATAATGGTTATGCAGATAAGCTAATAATTGTCTCCAGTAACAGCAGTTATATGTCTTAAGTGTCACTGGTGGCAGTAAGAAGTTTTACCTTTCAAAGCACACAAGCTATTGTTTTTTTGTTTGTTTTTAGTAATTGGAAAGAATTGATAGCAAGAACTAGATTGTTATGCTTTCAAGATAAAAAAAAATGCTATGCACAAGAAAAATACAAGAACACCCTTGTTCCATTGATGAGGATGTTTTATTAGGGGTGTGAGACAAATGTGCATGAGTCTTAATTTATCATCATGAAGCTTTTTTTAAATCCATAGTCTGACCATAGTGCTGGTACCTTTAGACTCAGTAAAATCTGGTTGGACATCCCAGGAACGCTGTCACTCAGGCAGCGCATACTAATCTGCAGGTGCCCCCTGGTGAGCCTTGGCCATGCGTTCTGCCACATGGCAATCACACGGCTCAGTGCAGAAACACAGGCACAGCGCCCTCAACAACACCGACTGTGACAGACCTGGAAGCACCAGCTGCCCTCTAAAGCAATGAATGCACTGAGAGTGACCAGCTGACCCCCTGAAGTGTCTATCTGGACACTGAACACACACAGGTTAGACGAGCTGAACTCAGTGTTACGCAGCACTTTTATCCATTCCAGTCAAGGAATTTTTAATCTGCTTACCTTTATTCACAGTCTAATCCACATTACCAAGAGCAAATTTTCTAAATCCTATTGCAATTTGATAATTTTCTTTTAGCAATTAATGTGCATGCTAAAGTATTTTTGCTTTCATATTGCTCAATCCTGTAAATATGCAGGATAAAAAAAACACATTAACTCATTGATAAATTCTAACAAACTAAACAGGGTCATCCAGGCATGTTAGGCTACACTTTGTCCAATACATTTATGTATTCAATTCAACTAAATTAGAATACTTGTAAAAAATATTATACCGGTAGTCTTTGTAATAGTCAACGAAGCACCACAACTATATTTTTAATTAGGCTTCATCTTACTCAAACAAGAATAAAAACAAATCAACTACAAAACCTCTTATGGGTAAAGGAGGTCATTTACTTTCAAGGACATCACAAACAATAAAGATTATTTTAAGGAACCGTCACAATCATACAGACTTTAATGGAAATGAACTGCATTAAACTCTAAAGCATTGTGCAATAGAAATATAATTTAGTGACACCTCAAATGTATTTGTGGTGTAAATAAAAATAAAATGTCTCCCGGCTAGCAGATTCCACCCCAAGTTTTTTTTAGCAAACAAGCTGTTTTGGCTGGCAGGTTTCAAACACTGCCAAGGCCAAATAGTCAAAGGAATTCAATAACTTCTTCACATCCGGGCTGAGTTATTGCTTAGTGAGTAAAGATTGCCAAAAGAACAGATGCCAGGGCGTTAACAAAAATGTACGCTTTGTTCAATGGCCAAGTCAGTAGATTAAAAACTTCACCTGTCAACCCATCCCTTAGAGGACAGAAACAAAGTTCCAGAATAAAGAAGAGTGACTGAGGTTTTACTAGAACTAGATGTTAAGATACTTAATCAGGACTGAAAAGAGGCTATAATTTTACTGAGATGGGATTACTCCAAACAATGTTAGAATTTTCCAATAATATTACACTTTCTGATTACCAGCTCTCAAGATCCTGACTCATAACCACCTTTAATACCATGGAAAAAAAATTAAAGAGGACGTGTCCAATCTCAAACAAAAATAAAAAAGATTGTGTAAAAAAAAAGAAGCTGTATTGGTATTTAAGATATGAAAGCAAAATATAGAAAACAAGCAGTCTAATTTTACTGATAGACAAACTAAACTCAGTTTTTACTGTTTGTTCAGCTTTATGCACAATACCTCAAAAAAGTATAACCAGTGCAATTTCACTGAGCTAAATATCAATAATACAAAGAAGTGCAGCAAATCATAGGCCATCATATTTTATGTACCAAGCTATTTTTTTTTTGTTCTGCTGCTAATAATATTGGAGTCAGTCGACAGATGATAGTTCTAGTTCAAGTTCAAGTCGAGTTTATTGTCATTCGCATCATATGTGGTACATAATGAAAATGTGTACTCAAGATTCCAGTTACACCCAGAAATAGCAAAAATATAAAAGTATAAAAAGAAACGGTATACAGTATAAGGATCTAAGATACTGTAGATGCTAAATGAATGCCAAACGGTATGCTAAAAAAAATCTAAGATATACTCTAAACACTAATTATGTAAAACAATTCAACGTAAAAACAGCAGCCCGGACATGTAATGGAACATAATAATGACAGAAGCTAAAGTGATTTAAATGTTGGTTTATCACAACTGAAAATGCCATCACAATATTTAACAACAAATATTATTTTCCTAATATCATGCAAACTTTACATACGGGAGTATTTAGATCGTGTTGCTTCTCTCTGCTTTTGCTTTTTCAACTGGACCAGTCATTCTGTGATTGTCTGTTTCTACTTCCTGTTCCTCTCAAACCCCAGCTGGATAAAGCAGATGGCCATTCATCCTGAGCCTGGTTCTGCAGAAGGTTTCTGTTAAAAGGGAGTTTTTTTTCTTTCCACTGCTGCCATTGTGCTTGCTCAGAATGGGAGACTGCGACCAAATGCAGATTCAAGGTAATCGGCATGCTTGATTACCTTGAATCTGCATTTGGTCGCAAGTAGAAACAGACAACCACAGAATGACTGGTCCAGTTGAAAAAGCAAAAGCAGAGAGAAGCAACACAATCTAAAATACGTATGTAAAGTTTGCATGACATCCATCCATCCATCCATCCATTTTCTTCCGCTTATCCGGGGTCGGGTCGCGGGGGTAGCAGCCTAAGTAGGGAGGCCCAGACTTCCCTCTCCCCAGCCACTTGGAGCAGCTCCTCTGGGGGAATCCCAAGGCGTTCCCAGGCCAGCCGAGAAACATAGTCCCTCCAGCGTATCCTGGGTCTTCCTCTGGGTCTCCTCCCGGTGGGACATGCCCGGAACACCTCACCAGGGAGGCGTCCAGGAGGCATCCTAACCAGATGCCCGAGCCACCTCAACTGGCTCCTCTCGATGTGGAGAAGCAGCGGCTCTACTCCGAGTCCCTCCCGGATGACCGAGCTTCTCACCCTATCTCTAAGGGAGAGTCCAGCCACCCTGCGGAGAAAACTCATTTCAGCCGCTTGTATCCGAGATCTTGTTCTTTCGGTCATAACCCAAAGCTCATGACCATAGATGAGGGTGGGAACGTAGATCGATCGGTAAATTGAGAGCTTTGCCTTTTGACTCAGCTCTCTCTTCACCACGACAGACCGGTACAGCGCCCGCTTCACTGCGGACGCTGCACCTATCCGCCTATCGATCTCACGCTCCAGTTTTCCCTCATTCGTGAACAAGATCCCGAGATACTTAAACTCCTCCACTTGGGTCAGGACCTCCTCCCCGACCCGGAGAGGGCACGCTACCCTTTTCCGGCTCAAGACCATGGCCTCGGATTTGGAGGAACTGATCCTCATCCCGGCCGCATCACATTCAGCTGCAAACCGCTCCAGCGAAAGCTGTAGATCACGAGCTGATGAAGCCAATAGGACCACATCATCTGCAAAAAACAGAGAAGCGATTCTAAGGCCACCAAAACGGATCCTCTCAACACCTTGGCTGCGCCTAGAAATTCTGTCCATAAAAGTTATGAACAGAATCGGTGACAAAGGGCAACCTTGGCGGAGTCCAACTCTCACCGGAAACGAGCCTGACTTACTGCCAGCGATGCGGACCAAGCTCTGACACCGGTCGTACAGGGACCTAACAGCCCATATCAAAGGGCCTGGTACCCCATACTCCCGGAGTACCCGCCACAGAACCCCCGAGGGACGCGGTCGAATGCCTTTTCCAAGTCTACAAAGCACATGTAAACTGGTTGGGCAAACTCCCACGCACCCTCCAGGACCCTGTTGAGGGTGTAGAGCTGGTCTAGTGTTCCACGACCAGGACGAAAACCACACTGCTCCTCCTGAATCCGAGGTTCGACTATCCGACGGACCCTCCTCTCCAGAACCCCTGAATAGACCTTACCAGGGAGGCTTAAGAGTGTGATCCCTCTATAGTTGGAACACACCCTACGGTCCCCCTTTTTGAATAGGGGAACCACCACCCCAGTCTGCCAATCCAAGGGAACTGCCCCCGATGTCCACGCGATATTGCAGAGTCGCGTAAGCCAACACAACCCCACAACATCCAGAGCCCTAAGGAACTCAGGACGAATCTCATCCACCCCCGGAGCCTTGCCACCGCGGAGCTTTTTAACCACCTTGGCGACCTCAGCACCAGAGATTGGAGAGCCCGACCCAAAGTCCCCAGGCTCCGCTTCCTCAGTGGAAGACGTGCCAGTAGGATTGAGGAGGTCTTCGAAGTATTCCGCCCACCGACTCACAACATCCCGAGTTGAGGTCAACAGCACGCCATCCCCACCATAAATGGTGTTGGTCGCGTACCGCTTTCCCCCCCTGAGACGCCGGATGGTGGACCAGAATCGCCTCGAAGCCGTACGGAAGTCATTCTCCATGGCCTCTCCGAACTCCTCCCACGCCCGAGTTTTTGCCTCAGCAACCACCCGAGCCGCATGCCGCTTGGACTGCCGGTACCTATCTGCTGCTTCCGGGGTCCCACAGGCCAAAAAGGCCCAATAGGACTCCTTCTTCAGCTTGACAGCATCCCTCACCGCCGGTGTCCACCACCGGGTTCGAGGGTTGCCACCACGACAGGCACCAACAACCTTGCGGCCACAACTCCGATAAGCTACCTCGACAATAGAGGCGCGAAACATGGCCCACTCGGGCTCAATGTCCCCCGCCTCCCTCGGAACGTGTTCAAAGCTCTCCCGGAGGTGGGAGTTAAAGCTCCGTCTTACGGGAGACTCTGCCAGACGTTCCCAGCAGACCCTCACAATACGTTTGGGTCTGCCAGGTCTGACCGGCATCCTCCCCCACCATCGGAGCCAACTCACCACCAGGTAGTGGTCAGTTGACAGCTCCGCCCCTCTCTTCACCCGAGTGTCCAGGACATGCGGCCGCAGATCAGATGAGACGACAACAAAGTCGATCATTGAACTACGACCTAGGGTGTCCTGGTGCCAAGAGCACATATGGACACCCTTATGCCTGAACATGGTGTTCGTTATGGACAATCCATGACGAGCACAGAAGTCCAACAACAGAACACCACTCGGGTTCAGATCAGGGGGGCCGTTCCTCCCAACCACACCCCTCCAGGTCTCACTGTCATTGCCCACGTGAGCGTTGAAGTCCCCCAGCAGAACAAGGGAGTCCCCAGGAGGCGCACCCTCCAATACCCCCTCCAAGGACTCCAAAAAGGGTGGGTAATCTGCGCTGCCGTTTGGCGCATAGGCACAAACAACAGTCAGAGCCCGTCCCCCCACACGTAGGCGAAGGGAGGCTACCCTCTCGTTCACCGGGGTGAACCCCAACGTACAGGCACCAAGATAGGGGGCAACAAGTATGCCC